>VDFB02075321.1:299982747-300170567 GCA_007258455.2 Sequoia sempervirens | reverse complement strand
AAATAAAGGGGGGACAAATGATTTAGAAAATGATACTCCACTTCATCTTTATGTAGCTTTAAAAAAGAAACAAAAAAAAGTGATTGTAATCATATCATGACAACCATATTTTTGATAATATGTAAAAACTAAAAGAATGAATATTATATGTTAATGAATGAATGTGAATATGTTAATTAATGAATGTTATATGTTAATCAATGAATTAATGTTAATCAATGAATTTTATATGCTATTAATGGATGAATGAATGTTATATGTTATTAATGGATGAATGAATGATTGATGTTATATGATTGGGTATGGGGAATTTAGAGTGATGTGAGGGGGGGGAGGGGCCAAATGAGCTTCCACCGTCACATGGTTGGCCCTGTTAAGTAGAGAATATTAAACTATTTTTGAAACAAAGAGAAGCTCAATATGGTAATGCACTTTTCAATATAAGAAATGCATCATTTAAAGCATCAAACCAATATGCAGTCTGTATCTATGATTAGCCGTCAGTCTCCGCAATGGTACATTTCCATGAATTTTTTTTTTAAAAAAAATTGATACTTCGTCGCAATTTCAACGAAACACACCGACGAATCAATGAGAAGGTTCGAAAAAGTTTTGTCTAGCTGTGGCAAAGGTTTCGTCGTAACTCCTTTCCCATTTCATCGCACTTTCGACGAACGTTTGGTGTTTTTCCAATGCTACTCTTCCTCTTTTCATCATAATTTTGACGAACTTTTGGTGTTGATTTGATGCTACTACTTGCCTATTTCTTCACATGTTCGACAAACTTTTGGTGTTGTTTTGACACTACTCCTTGTCGATTTCGTCGAAATTGCAACAAACTTCTGGTGTTGTTTCGATGCTACTCCTTACCGATTTCATCGAAATTGCGATGAATGTTTGGTGTTGTTTCGATGCTACTCCTTGCCCATTTCGTCGAACTGGAGAGGAACTTCTGGTGTAATTCATCGGTGGATACACAAAGTGTTCATCGATATTCCAATGAAAGTCTGAGCCATTTCACGATCCTGGCGACCGACGATTCTTCGCCATTATTTCAACATTTTATTCATTGTCAAGATTGCGAAGAAAAAATAGCGACGAATTTTTTTTCGCCATTTCGTCGATTGTCCGACAAAGAGTTGTCAAGAGACCGATGAACGGACGTCGAAAAATGGTCTCAAATTTAGTAGTGATTGGCTCATTTTTTATAGCCTCTTGTATATGTATTTTTGATGATAGTTATACACATTAATTCTGATATTGTACCATGATAGTCATTTTTTGAGATATAGATGAGATGATACGGATTTATGATGTGATGCCTTTTATTTCATGCTTTATGGATGTATGGATGCAAATGTTATGATGTGATGTTATGACCTATGTTATGGATGCATTTCCTTATTTATGTGATATGTGATGGTGTAATGTCTATTATATGTTATGTTTATGAGATGGATGCAATACAATGTATTTTTTATCTTCTTTTTCATTATCTTTCTATAAAATGTGATGAGTTGGATGTTTATGATATGGAGATGATATGATACGCTTATGCAAGATGTATGAATGCATTTATTTTTGTGTACTTTTCTCATGCGATTTATGATGTCATTATGATCCATGTATGTATATGAATGATGTATATGGTATGGATGTTATGAATGATAATGCAATGGATTAAGAAGCTTAGAATAACAAATCTATATTATCCAAAATAAATTAATTGATAATGATGATGCAATGGCTTGTGTTTCCCATTATTATGATATGTTGTGATGATGCAAGATGTATGCATGCTAACAATTTGTGGATGTAAAATGGATGCATGACGATGTTATTTTTGATTGTCATGGTACCAGGTTAGCGTGGAAAGAAGATAGAAGAATAAAATGATTTGACTATTGATTTGAAGATTGATTCAAAAGTCCAATAAGTCCATGATCCACTAGACTTTATTAGATATGGTGATGAGATGGATGATTTTTCTCATATCTAGGATTGGGATTCTCCAACATTCCTGATCTTTGATATAACACATAGACATGATGCATCATAGTATTGATAACTAGGATGGTGTTGTACCTAGTGTAATGGACTTTGACTCTGCAAATAGATAGGATAGTTCTTGTTCACACCTTGACATATAGAAAAATCATTGGAATGTAGGTTAGAAGTTTAGAATATTTTAGACCAAAGCATATGTAATAGTCAACAATCTACTCCAAACGACCACACACAGCTAAGAAAGTATGTGCCAAGATTATTTTACAAGAATATCCACAAGCACAATAAACGAAAGATATTGATTTATACCCCATTCCTTTCTCTCAATTGTTTAGACATCATCAAGAGGTCCTCAGAATGGGTCAATAAGATAAATCATAAGAAAAGATCAAAGACAAGAAGTTAGTGTTATCTATATCTCTTTCCAAACTAACATAGCTAAGGTGATTTTTGATGTTGATTCCCATTGTTGAAAGGATACATCCTAGGACAATTTATTAGATGTTTTGTTTAGGACTAGGTGTGTGATAGGCCATTGATACAAACTTTACTAACTTGTTTACCTATGATCTAGAATTTCGATTTTGACAATTAGGTTCTCACTTTATGTCTTGTGACACTTGTTTTCTACTTGTTTTATCAAATTTTGAGGATGATGATTGATTTATTATGGATGAAGTTTATTGCAAGTGAAAGTAAAATGGGATGGATGGTTTTGGATTTTCTAGAATATTTCAATGTTTTTGGTATTTTGAAAATGTTTTGAGGCTATTTTTGGTCTTTTTGAAAGTTTAAGTGAATGTTTTGATTTTTTCAATTATTTGAGGTTGTTTTGGGTTTTATCAAAGATATTTGATGTTGTTTAGGTCTTTTGAATGTTTTCCAATGTTTTTGTGTTTTCAAATTTCAATTTTTTTTGGGATTTTCTGAGTTTTCAAATGTTTGTGTTTTTCTAAATTTTCCAACCAAGAACCTAACCTAACAGACTATCCTAGGGGCTTTGCGGGCTTATCAAAGATGAGCCTTTCCTATGTTATACACATAGAGACCATGTAGTTTGACTAACGTGACTTATTGTTGATGAGGAATAAATAGTTGATGGATTGTTAGTTTATTATGATGGATCACTAAAGGATTGACCTAGGGTGTCTCGAGGGCACATCAATGATGGCCTTGCCTACGTTCAATCTCAGAGACTCGTAGTTCAACATGGTATTATTTTTAGATTTGATATTCGATGTTTTGACCCTTTTAGGGGTTTTGATGTGTTTTGGATGTTTTGGATTTTGACTTTACAATTTTTTGAATGTTTTTAGATTTTAGCTGTATAGGAGTTTGATGTTTTTGGATTTTGATGATTTTGCAAGTGTTTTTGGATTTTGATGAATTTTTATGAATTTTTTTGAGATTTTTGATGAGATTTCCAATAACCTAAAGATATACAAGAACCCAATTTGATGCAACTATAAAAAATTTCCCCCAGTTTGATGCAATAGACTACCTCAATATAGGTAGGACAAACTGACCTTTAGAATATTCTAGGCAATACTAAAGGGGATACGATACTTCACAATATCAAGATATGATATAGGCACAAATGGGTGGTGGAATAAATAGGATGAATGATGTGATGGATGGGTGTGATGCCAAGAATGATAGGATAAAGATCCAAAGACAAATGGAGGTGATTTATTTACACAACGTGATTGTTTTCCAAGTTTTCACCAAGGTACTTGCCCAAAGTGCCACCGAAGTGGTTTTCACTAGAGGACAATTATTATTTTTACTGTTTTCAATCCTTTTTCTTATTTTTTGGATTTTTAATCATTTTTTTTTATTTTTTGAGATTTACAGCCTTTAAGTCTAGGCATGAAATTTTTTAAGATACAGATTGTTGATGGGTTCCTACAAGGGTTCACCTTCAAGTGTTGATAACTGGTATGCTCCTAATCCATAGCTTGTTGTCACCACAAATGGGCCTAATTAGTTAGGCTCAAACTTTCCTTTACTATCTTAATCTTGAACATTCTTCTGATTTTGCTTGAGAACAAGATCCCCTACCTGAAAAGACCAACTCTTGATCTTCTTTTTATAGCTATGTTTGAGTCAATTTTGGTATGCTTGCAAATGATTAATGGCATCAAGACAATGATCATCCAGGAATTCCAACTCATTTAGCCGAGATACTCTATAGTCTTCATTAGTGATCAAATTATGTAGTGGCACTCATAGTGAAGGAAGCTTGAACTTAATAGGTAGGATGGCTTTTGATACATGGACCAAGGAAAAAGGGGTTGCACTTGTAGATGTGCAGATATTGGTTTGATAGGCCCAAAGGGTGGGATTTAACTATAGATGTCAATCGTGTCCAGCTTCATTGACCATTTTCTTAAGGATTTTCAAAATGGTCTTGTTTGTAGCCTCAACTTGAACATTGCCTTGGGTGTAATATGGGGTAGAGAACCGATGTTGGATATTAAATTATTGGTATATCTCTCTCACATCCCAATTATTAAAGGGTGTTTCATTATCAGAGATAAGGGATTACAAAACATCATAATGACAGATAAGGTAATTTAAGATAAACTTGGCAATTTGCTTCCCCATTATGTAGGTCATAGGAATGGCTTTGAACCACTTGGTAAAGTATTCAATGGTTGTTATGATGAACTTGTGTCCATTAGATGAGGTGGGGTTAATATTTCCTATGAGGTCAAGGCCCCACTATGAGAAAGGCCAAGGTGTGACCATTGGTTGTAACCCCTGAGTTGGAGCATGAATAAGATCTCCATGTTGTTGACACTGGACACATTTTTGCATGTATTGATGAGATTCTCTTTTCATGGTTTGCTAGTAGTACCCCGTCCTCAATAGTTTTTTAGCTAAATTCATACCACTAGAATGGGAACCACATATGCCATTATGTACCTTTTTTAAGGTGGTCAAGGCTTCCTCTAGGTTAAGACATCATAGTAATGTCCCCTTGATGCTTCAATGGTATAAGGTATCACCTATGATCACGAATCAAGATGCCTTTTTAACAAAGGTCTTTTTAAGTTCGAAGGTGATATCAAATGGGAGGGTACCTTTGCTAAGATAGGTGAATATGTCATGATACCATGGGGAACAAGGACCAATGATTACACACACAAATTCATATTCGAGTATTTCAAAAGTTGGTGTGAGAAGTTGTTCTACCAATAATTCACATTGAAGGATGTTGTGTGACATGTCTAATAATGATCCAATTGTCACCATGGAATATACTGCTTGATTGTTCATGCGTGGTATTTTCTCAAAGGTTATTTCAATGAAAAATTCCTTAAGACCTTCTACCATCTTCTTATAAGGAGTGAATTTAGCATCCTTAGTTTGGTAGTCATCATTGGCTTGGTTGATAACTAGCTATGAATCTCTGTAGATCTTTAACTCTTGTATCTACCATTGGACCACTATCCTTAGCCCCATTATTAGAGCTTCATACTCAACAATGTTATTAGTACATGGAAAGGATAGACGATATGAATTTGGAATGAAATCACCTTGAGGGGTGATAAAAAGAATACCCACCCCTGAACTGTGTTGGGTAAATGATCCATCAAAGTACATTTTCCACTGATTTATTGTATTGACTAGGAACACTGGTTCATCAGGAAATTCAAATAATTAAAGGGTTCTCTACATAGATAGGTGCTTCTACCAGTTGGTCTATAATTACTTGTCCTTTGACTTCCTTGCACTCCACATACTCTATATCAAATTTAGTCAAGATCATCACCCATTTGGCCATTCACCCAATGAGAGTTGCTTTAGATAACAAATATTTTCAATGGGTCGATCTTAAAGATAAGCTTGATTTGATGTGATATCATGTAAAGTCTAAAATTTTATGAAGTAAAACCACCACTAAGAATGCTTTCTCAATGGATGAGTAATTCATTTCATAGCCTACCAAGGTCCTGCTAATGTAATAGATGGCTCTTTCTTTTCCATTTTCATCATGTTGTGCTAGAAGAGCACTTAGTGTTGCTGATGTTTCCAAGATATATAGGATCAATGGCTTGTTTGGTATCAGTGGCATAAGCATCGAATGTGTCAATAGGTAGTCCTTGATCTACTAGAAGGCCTTATCATACTTCTTATCCCACTTGTATGTTATCCCTTTATGGAGAAGGTGTGAGAAAAGGTGGATCTTGTCTGATAATTGTGCTATGAATCTTCTAATGGATTGTAACCTTCCTTGTACCCCTCTCATTTGTTTAAGTGTTTATGGGGGTTCCATGTCTAATATCGCTTTCACCTTTGTTGGATCAATCTCTATCCCTCTTTGTGAAATAATGTAACCAAGAAGCTTCCCTGATGTAGTCCCAAAGACACACTTTTTTGGGTTCATTCATACCTTATACTCTTCAAGTTTTTCAAAGATAGGTCCCAATACCTCTATGTGCTCATTCCTTTTCTTTGATTTGGCCAAAATATCATCCACATAATCTTTGACTATTTTGTGAATCATATCATGAAAGATGAGGCTCATTGTTGTTTGATAGGTCACTCCTGCATTCTTCAGCCCAAATGACATTATGTTCCAACATTATGTTCACCATGGACAAGTGAATGCAATTTTCTATTGATCCTCCTTGGCAATCATGATCTGATTATAGCCTGAAAAATCCATCCATTAGTGATAACATTTCATGTCTAGCGGTTAAATCAATGATGCTATCGATGTTAGGAAGAGGGAAATCATCCTTTGGACTTGCTTTCAAGTCTCTAAAATTTATGCAGATTCTGATGCCCCTAGTGGGTTTAGAAATTGGTACTAGGTTGGAAAGCCACTCAGGATAGTCTCAGTAAGATAAATTCAACATCAAGAAGCTTTTGTAACTCAAGTTTCACCAAGAGTGCTATTTGAGGGTGCATCTTTCTTAATTTCAACTTCATCAGTTTGGCTTCAAGATAGACTACTAAATGATGCACAACTACTTCTTGATTAAGGCTTGGCATATCAATTTATGACCATGCAAAGTTGGCCCTTCACTCTTTCAAGAACATTGCTATATTTTTTTGTTCTTCATCCAAGAAGGATTCAACATAGAAAGTGATCTAAGGTGCATCTTTTGTTCCTACATTCACTAGGGTGGCCTTTTTTGGTAGCATTGTTGACTTTTTTGAATGCATTGCAGTAAGGGGGAGATTGAATCCCTCATCCTTGGGCACCTTAGGGAGGTTTTCACCCTCAGATGTGTCCTATATTTATACTATTTTAGGATCAAAAAGTGCCACAGTGTGATTTTCACTCAAATATTTGCATTTTATTTTCATGTCGTCAATTTTGTGACTGAAGGATTCAATTGTCTCCCCACAGTTCACCTATGTGTCTAGCTCTATATCAAAACCAACTTTGTGATCTCCCCATGGTAATTTGTCATGAAGTCCCATGAATTATGAGATTGCTTCATTTTTTTCAAATAAATCTTAAATCGGTGGTCCTCATTGGTCCCAGTCAATGAGTTGGGGTATACTAGGGTTATTTTGGTGGTTTGGTTGTTTGGGGTGAACAATGTTGTGGATATCATGAAGAGAGATTTATTCTCAAATAGGTCAGAAATGTTGAGGAGGAAGTCATCTAAGGTAGTATCATGTGATGTTGGTAACCAAGAGGAAGCCTCAACCCGTTTAGCGGAAGTACCTTTTCCAATAAGGGTAACCTTTCCAATAGTACATCTGAGGCCAAGATTCTTTGGACATCTGTCAGGAATGATGGGTTTTAGAAAACCATTGTCATTTTGACCTAGTTTCTCATTCTTGTTGTACCCCCATCCCTTCATTAGCTGAAAGCCTTTATTGTCATCTTCCATGGGAAGAATGGGCACAAGGCGATCATCTTGATAGAGTAGTTTAGAGACATCTTCCTCATTGACATCTTATTTGTTCAAATCCCCCCACTTGGTGAAGGTGGTAGATGCAAATTTTAATGTTTCAACCACTTCATTGATAGCTATGGGTTTCCCATGAGATTTGGGAGAAAGAGGTAGCTCTCCTAACAAAAAAGTGTCATTCGTTAGTTTATAATCTCCATAACCATCATTCTTGATCACTGCTTTGATGTTGGGAATGTTTTGCACAATAGGTGTTTTTGTTTCTTAGGTAGATGCAAGGGATGATGGATCAACAAATGAGGATGACAGTGTAGGCCCTTCATCATTTTTAGGGTTTTGGGGTATTTTGTAAAACTTGGCCTCGAGGTTCTTGAAGTAGTAAAAAGGCTCAGGATCTTCATGGATGGTAACTTCTTTATCCTCAAAAGGAAACTTTACACATTGGTGATAGGTTGAAGCTACAGCTTTTAGGGCATGAATCCATGGTCGACCAATCAAGATGTTGTAGGGGAGATCAAGGTTTAATACTTGGCATGTGGTCTCAATAATGACAGGTCCCACTTGGCTAGGTAGCATGATAATTCCTTTTAATACCCGTTCTTGATTGTGATATGCTTAAATGGTTGTACTCTTTGCTTTCTCAATATCATCCTTTGAATAACCCAAGTTCTTGATCAAATGAAGGGTACAAATGTTTAGACCAACACCTCCATCTACTAAGACTATTTTAGCTATGTTCTTATGAACAATGAACTCAAGATGTAAAGCACTGTTATGAGATGGTTGTGGCAGGTCTTGTTCCAACAAGGTGAGAAGATGAGGGATGGTGATATGCCCTACCATAGCTTGAAATTGATTGATATCAATATCTTCAGGGATAGACGAATTGGATAAAGCCTTCTCTAAGATCTCCCTATGTGTAGGGGATAGCTTCAATAGTTCTAAGATAGAGATCTATGCGGGGGTCTTCTTAAGTTGATCTAGGAGATTGTATTTGCTAGTGTTTGATGTTTGCAATGTAGGTTGTGCCCTAGGTTAGGATGAAGTTCCATGGATGGTGGCCTTTCCATGTCGTGTGGTGACTCCAAATTCTGTACTAGGTCCTTTGATGGTAACAACTGTGATGGCATTGTCACAAGAGGAGACTACATTGGAACATATATGGTGCACACTGTTGTAAGTCTTCCCTTTTCCATTGCCATTCCCTTTGTTGTGATCTAGCATAAGGTTCTTATATATCTTAAGGTCTTTATTACCAACTGGGACTTCAACAGATATCTCTTCAATGTTGATAAGATCAAGGATGCCATTCTTGAGCCTCATACAGTTCGACATTTTGTGTCCCTTAATTTTTTGAAAGTCACAAAGATCCTTTTCATTGTACCAAGGTGGTTATCTTGTGGTTCCTAGTATTTTTTGAAATTGGGAAGAATTATTGAGTTTGACTCTACTAATTTCTTCATGATAGTTTCAATAGATTCCACCAATGGTGTGTATTTTCATTTTGGATAGTTATTCCTATTCGGGGTTTGTCTTTGTTGAGTTTTGGTGTTATTGATTTGATTATTTTGTGATGGTGTGGTTTGTCATCTGGTTGGTTAAGGGTTAGTCATTTGATTGGTGTTTGGAATAGGAGCACTTATGACTACCTTAGCATCCACCATGCCATCATTTGTTAAGTTCTTGTTTTTAGCCTACGCATGAGGCTTGTCATTTGAACTGGTTGATAGGCAGTTATCTTGGTACACTTGGGTATTTCCCTATGAGATTAGGGCTCTCTCGATGTTGAGGGGCCTAGGGACAAGCTCATCATAAGTGGTAATGCATTTAAGCTTTAAGTGGGACATATCTAGATCCACATTTATGATGATAATCCCCACTTCTTCATTGGGAATGGGCCACTTGCTTTTATTGGCTCTTTGTCTCCATCATTGCAAGAAGTTAGAAAAGGATTCTCCTTTTTTTTGCTTGAAAGTGTACAAATCTTCTAAGCTTACATCTATGTAAAGATTGAAGGAGAAGTGATCAATGAATTTATCGATGATTTCTTGGAAGGTTTTAATACCAGAAGCAACTGTGAGAACCAATCGATGGTTGGGCACGTCAAGCTTTGTGGAAAGAGGTGCATCAAGTAGGAATCATTGTAGGAAACCTCCATATACATGAAATTGAATTCCTCGATGTGATCTATGAGATTTCCCTTTGCTTTGTATTTATCAAATTTAGGAACCTCAAAACTAGGAGGGAAAGGTACCATTGCAATGTTTCGATTGAATGGATATGGACATAGGTTTTTTTTTTGTGTATGGGGCTTGTTCATTTTTCCCATTTGCATATCCTACATTTGTTCTGTTAACACTTTGAGTTGTGAGGCTACATCATCTTGTGGGTTTGGTGGACAAACATATGTTGCATATTGGGAGATAGCGGATGGATTGTACATGGGATTTTGATATGATGGGGTGTTGTAGGGTGTGTATAGTGGCGTGGGATATTGTGGAGGTGAAGGTGGTGGAGGTGTATATGTTCCTATTGTATTTGGATTGACAATTATTTTTTGAGTTATAGTACAACCCTTGATATTGTTGTTGTTATTGTGTATATTGTTGAGTGATCAATGCTTGTTGTTGGGCTTATTGTTGTTGTTGTGTGACTAAGGTTGCTTGTTGTGTTGCTTGTTGTTGTTGAGCTACTAATGCTACTTTTTGTGCTTGTTTTTGTTGGGTTCCTAAGGTTGCTTGTTGTGCATGTTGTTGTTGAGTTGCTAAGGCTACTTGTTGTGCTTGTTGTTGTTGTTGAGCTGCTAAGGCTGCTTGTTGTGCTTCTTCTTGTTGTTGTTGTTGAGTTGCTAAGGATGCTTGTTTTTCTTGGTATTGTTGTTGGGTTGCTAAGGCTTCTTGTTGTGAATGTTGTTGTTGGACTACTAAGGCTTGTTGATAAGCCTGATGTGCTTGTTGTTGTTATTGTGTTACTAAGGCTGCTTGTTGGGTTGCTTGTTGTAAAGCTATAACATGGGCTTTCAATATAGGATCATTTTGTTGTTGGGGCATGTGAGACAAATTTTGGGTGTTTATGGTTTGAGTGGTTTGTGGGTTGATGATGATCAGTTTGGGGTTACCTTGGTTTAATATTCCTTGTAGGAGGGTGGATTGAGGTGGAGGAATGTACATTTGAGGTCCCATTTGATTTTGCATGATGTGAGGGGCCAATGGTAATGATGATGATGGTGCCATTTGGTATTGTGATGGTAATGACACATTAGGACTTGGATGATCCCACAATACTAGTTTACAATTTTTGGCCAAACTAGACATTGAACTAAATTTTTTTAACTAGATCTTCACTTTCAGGCACCTATAGCGGCTAAACTATGAGAAATTTGAAGATGATGCAAACTAGTGATTTGTGACATTTTGTTTGTAGATTCTATTTTTTTTTGAATCAGTTTGCACTTCTTTTTCCATCCCATTCACAAACTAGTTTTTAACAATAAACACCATTTTTAAAGAGTGATGTCACTGGCTAACACAACTTTTTTTCTATGAAGGATAAAATTCTTTTTTTTTTTTAATTTAGATTCATAAATACGATATCTAGTGCATGGAATTGGTTTCATAGTATTTCATTGAATATTTTTTTCTTAATTAAGTTTCAAAGTCAAACCTTTTACAATTTAGACATGATTCACTTACTAAAGCATAACTTTTTTCTATGTATCAAAATTCATTTTTTTTGCTGGATCAAGGAAATCAATATCTAGTGCACTGATATTTTTCAATTTGTTTTTGATAATTTGCTATTTTTCCACATGTGTAGAAAAGTGAGCTTGATTTTTAGTGAAAAACCTATGTTTAATCAAACTAAAAAAATAAAATACATAATAAAACCAAAACATATTAAAATTATATTCAATGGATAGCTCATTCTGAGGACTACCATCATCTAGTTGGGTCTGTGGAGTCTCCTCCATTTTCATCCTCAACCTGAGATTCAAAGGGAAAACTTCTGCATAAATTTGGTGCAAGAGAGGGAGAAGGGAAAAAAAGGGGGGTTTGAATGAACCCAGGTTCGAGCGAACCCCTCTTGGAGGTTCGCTAGAACTAGGGTTCGAATGAACCCTAGTTCAAATGAACCCCCCCTTTTATTCAATTTTCCATTGTCTTCATTATAAAAAAATTCCAAAAAAGTGGGTCCCATCATTTAATAGGGTTCACTCGAACTAAGGTCCATTTGAACCCCTTTTGGCTCCATTCAAACACCTTAGTTCGTGTGAACCCCTAAAAAGCAAAAAAAAAATTCAAAGGAGAATTTTTGCAATTTTCCTTCCTCATTGGAATTGTAAACTAGTATTGTGGGATCACCCACCTTGAGCCCATTGATTGAAATGATTGCCTTGACCAATGTATGAAGGATTCCCTTGTTGTGTTTGAGATGGGATCAAAGTGTTACCTAGGTTGATGGGGTTTGTAACCAAGGTGTTGTTTTGATTTAGGTTGATGATGGGTTCGATGGATGTGTTTGGTGTAACAAATTGGTTGGATGAACCAATGGGTGGGTTGGATGAATATGTCCCTTGCAGCATTAAGAGTTGATCTTGCCTAAGGGTGTTGACATGCCCTTGTTGTTCTACTTGAGACACTTGTTTTACATTTCCTTGTGTTACGTTAGCCACACTCATGGTACTTGTGGTGATGGATGAAGAAATTTTTGTGCAAAATATTGAGTTTGTTGCGTATTTATGGAGTGTAAGAGGTTTATGTGGATGTAGGGGATGTTTGTGAATGGGAGTGATGCAACCAGGGTTAGAGGGTCCTCAAAGAGAACTATCCAACCCTGCAGCAAGAGTCACACAACGGAAACAACACAGAGAATTAGATGCAAGCACAAATGAAAACACTCTCATTGTCATATAATTCAATTACAACTAGCTAGCAACATTCGGGTTTATAGAATTCAGCTCGTAGGCTTGATTACAACATGCTCAAAAATCTTCTTCCTACATGCTCCTCAAAGTGAGTGAAAATCCTATAGATCATATCACATTTCTTAACTCTAATTCTGGTTCACTCTCATGCACTACCTTCTAATTATCAATTACATTGCTTTATATGTATTTGCATGGCTAGAGACATCTGCATCAGCCAAAAATTAAATTAATTTCCAAAAAGGAAAATACAATGATCACAAGAACAAGTTGGCCTCAAATCTTGAATAACTTTTTGGTGAATGCAAAGATCAAAGTGTGGACCCAAATGAAGGTAAAAAAAAACTCAAGGAACATTCAGAATCCAACTACCACGATCCACAAATGATGAAGATGATCCACGAACAATCCAACTAGTCGTTGGGCCCGAAAACCATCCTAAAACTAGATCAAGAAACTGCCAACTACACCGAAAGCAATAACTTGTCAAAAAAGAATCCAATCACCCTCAAAATCTAGAATAAGGTAAATGAGCATGCCCACGATGAACACATAGATCTGTGGGGCTTGATGAGAAAACATTAAGATCTACCGGATCTACCAACTCGAACTGAAAATAGAGACAAACTGAATTGAAAATATTTTTGGGTGATGCAAGATTGCTATGACCCAAGGATACTCCTGCATCAGATACCCCTGGTGAGAAAAGATGTTCCATGAGAGGAACTCATGAACATCAAACTATATTCAGGATGTAGACCCCATGCTCATTCCTGATCCAAACATCCTCCCTGTTTGAACTTCCCCTTCTGTTGTCCTTTATCTTCTCTTTTTTTAGATTCTTCAAATACTTATCCTCTCACCCTTCTGCTTCATACCGGTACAAAGGTATTAAGGGGAACTTACCACCACCTACCTTCTTTTTTCTACCTATCCCCCCTTTCTACAAGGCTTCTTCTTAACTGTACTCCCTTCTGTGACCAGAGTCTTCTATTGCACAACTTTGTCTTCACTGTCATCCTGTGCCACCTTGCCTTCAAGTCTCTCTTTCAAATCCTCTTCACTCTTTGATACAACCTTTGTACCCTACTTCTCAGTATGAAAAATCTTCACCAAACTCAAGTTCCTCACTCCCTCCTCTATCTTCTTTAGGTGAGCCAAAGTAAACCTCCTCCCATCCTTCTCTATAGTGATCAGGTTTCTTCTACAATCATAAATTACTCCTTTATCAAACTACCAAGGTCTACCCAACAAAACATGACAGGCACTTATAGACAAAACATCACACAAAACTACATCTCTGAAAGGGCCAATGTTAAAAGTCCACCCAACACTGCTCTTTTACCTCCACTACATGATCATTTTGTAACCAACTTATCCTATAAGGATTAGAATGCATAAACTTCTTCAAACCAAGTTTCACGACCACCTCCTCAACTACCAAATTATCAATACTTCCACTGTCCACAATAACATTATAGCACTTACCTCCTGATTTGCATATAGTCTAGAAAAGATTCTTCCTCTACGAAGTGTCAATCTCTTCCTTGTTCATCAAAACTTTTCTAAGCATCAGAGATTCACCTTGTTCAGGTTACATCCCTTCTTCAGCTACCTATTCTACATGTGCCACACAATTCTTCTTACTAGTCTTACTGCTCAATCCCTCAGGACACTCAAAAGATCTATGTCCAAACTTTCCACATTTGAAACATTTTCCAAAGAACTCTTTACTGCTATTTCCTCTCCTCTAAAACTTTTGATTTGATTCTTTGCTCCACTTAGGTCTAGGTTCTTCTTCACTTGTCTGCTTCTCCTTTCCATTGCTCATTTGTCTCTCCTTCCCCCTAGGGGAATGTTGTTTTCTCTTCTTCACCTTATCTTAAGCCTTAAGAGCATATTGAGAAGCATCCTCCACTGTAGAAATTCTCAACATACTCATCTCATCTTGAATGTTATATCTAAGACCATTTATATATCTAGCCACCTTCTCTCTAGTCATCTCCCTGTGTTCATATCTGATTGTCATCTTGTAGAATTCCTCTATATACTCCTTCATGCTCATGTACTTCTGCTTCAAGTTCTGCAACTTGAACAATTATAACCCATAATCTTCCAGGACAAATTTAGCTTTCAACTTGGTAACCATCTGCCTCCACCGGGTGATTCTCATTTCACCATTCTCCACTTTGCCTTTCTGCAACTCTTTCCACCACAAGGAAGCATGCCCTTTCAACTTAGTCTATGCTAACCTAACCCTCAGAGAATCTCTAACATCTTCCAACTCAAAATAGTCTTCCAATTCTCCTATCCAGTCTATCAAGTCTTCTGGGTTCAATGTACCAGAGAAATTAGAAACTTCTAACTTATGACTTTTACTTGCTTGTGCGACTACCCTCAACAATCTCTCTTCTCTCTCATCGATCGGTCCCTCAGTATCTTTAGTCTCAAGCTCTTCTGCAACTTCTTCATATTCATCTTTTGGGTCAGAGTTTCTCCTCAAACCACCCAAAAGATTTTGGATCTCATTCCTCATCTCAATCTTGAAGTCTTCCATCATCTACTCCATTCTTCTAGGGTTCATCCTTCTCAGCGACATCTCTCCCCTTGCTTAATGCAACTACCTCAACTCAGAGATCTGACTCTAGGGTTTCAATTTCCTCTCCCTCGATGATCTATTGAACACACCTATAACCTGCCTCCAGTTGGTGCTATGTTCACCCCAAGGAATACCTCAAGGACCGTAGCCCGATCAGAGTCTCATCTCCAAATTTGTAGATTCATAATCTGCCCTCATCTCTAGATTTGCAGGTTCACAACCTGCTCTGATACCATCTAATGCAGCCAAGTCAGAGGGTCCTCAAAGAGAACTATCCAACCATGCAACAAGAGTCACACAACAGAAGCAACAGAGAATTAGATGCAATGAAAAATGCAAAAAATTCTCATTATCATATAATTCAATTACAACTAGTTGACAACATCTAGGTTTACATAATTCAGCTCGTAGGCCTGATTACAACATGCTCAAAAATATTCTTCCTACATGCTCCTCAAAGTGAGTGAAAATCCTATAGAGTAGATCACATTTCTTAACTCTACTTCTGGTTCACTCTCATGTACTACCTTCTAATGATCAATTACATTGCTTTATATACATTTACATGGCTAGAGACATCCGCGTCGGTCAACAATTAAATTAATTTCCAAAAAGGAAAATACAACGGTTGCAAGAACAGGTCGGCCTCAAATCTTGAATAACTTTTCAGTGAATGCAAAGATTGAAGTGTGGACCCAAATGAAGGTCAAAAACACCTCAAGGAACATTTAGAATCACATTTCCACAATCTATGAATGACAAGGATGATCCATGAACAACCCAACTAGCCGTTGGTCCCGAAAACTATCCCAAAACTAGATCAAGAAACTGCCAACTACACCAGAAGCAATAACTTGCTGAAAAAGAATCTAATCATGCTAAAAATTTGGAATAAGGTAAATGAACATGCCCAAAATGAACACATAGATCCACGAGGTCTAGCGAGCAAATAGAAATATCTACCAACTCAAATTGAAAATAGAGACAAATTGAATTGAAAATATTTTTGGGTGATGCAAGATTGCTACAACCCAAGGATGCTCCTACATCAGGGAGGAGCACCAAATGTAGGTGTCCAATTGGTGTTTTCGGGAGGATTGGTATCTAGAGCACCCATGAGTTTATTTCTTCCCAAATGGAGGGTGTGACCAAAGTCCTTAGCAAGACTAGGGGTTTGTGTTTGATTTATCCCTAGTAATGAAGTTAGTGGAATCGTAGATGGAGTCAAGCCTTGTGTTAATGTTTGAGCAGAAAAGATGGGGGATTTGAATCCATTTTCTCTAAGGTTTTATGTTCTTGCTTATATTTAAGTATCTCATCTTTGGTGAGCTCAAAAGGATTGTTTGTGATGTCTTCTACCTCGTATGGTCCCACTGGATCTTGGGTTTGTTGTGAGGGGGTAGAATGACTCCTTGGATCAAATTCTTGTGGATTGGTATCACTTGTGGTGGGTGTGACTTTGGATTTTTCCATGATTCTCTTATGTTGTGATCTTGTCATTACCATAAATTTTGGGTCACCTATGGGAGATTTATGTTGAGACTTGTAATGTTTAAACTCTCTAGTTAACTCAAATTTTGGTAAAAGGGACACTCTAAGTCATTTTGGACCAATGCTATGAATGTGAGATGAAATGGGTGAATTTTTGGGGAGAAGAAATTTCCAAACTTTTGGTACAACACTTTTTAGACAAAGGGTTTTTCATGTTTTTGATGAAAGGTGTTAATGAACTTTTAAATCTTGAAGGTAAACTCGTGAATTTGAAGATAAATTTGTCCACAAGATGTGATAACAAACTCAACTAAGTGCATGGAAAAGGATCAATTTCACACACAACATAGCTAAGTTAGGGGATTGGTTGGATGATGTCCAATTCAAAATAGTTTTGATGTGTCAAAAGTTTACAAAGTTTGGTGTAGTGAAGTGTGAAATATGATAAAGGGGTGGATGAAGTGTTTAGACCCAAAATGTTAACCTAGAATGAACTTGTATTTTGCAAGACTAAGGCAGTGATAAAAATGCTACACCTCTAAAGTGATAACACTCCAAGAACTCAAAATCCAAAAGACCAATGTTGATTTAAATGATAGGAACAATTTGGACATATAAATCTAGTTAGTTCGATAAAGGGCAAGAATAAAAATTTCTTATCAAGTTATCTCAATTGCAATAAAGCTTTGAAGGTTGTTTTTTGATAAAATTTGCACTATGATGTCTAAGTCTTAAATGATGGAATGTGGACCTTCAATTGGGGGTTTTGATTTTTCAATAGATCATGAGAAAACATGTGTAGGGTTCAATTTGTGTGTGTGTGTTTTTTTTAAACAAGATACCTATTGCCACATAGGAGGTGGTAACACGAGCCTTCTAGCCACAATATCAATTTTTCATTCATGTTGTCTATGATGTATGCTATTTTTCTCCACTGGTTTGGTGTTTCCTTTGTCTCAAATGTGAAGATCCTTAAACTACTAATTATTTCTATTTGTTCTCCTTCAATTATCTCAAAGTTTGGTTATGTGATAGTTAGCATAAAGTTTGGCTGTTGAAGCGGAACAATTGGAGGCCAAATGATCATAAGGTGAGAGATCAAGCACATATGTGGGGTTCAATTTGTGAGTTTATCTTGATTCATTAGTTCCTTTTTACCACAAACACTTGTCATGCTTAATTTTCCAACTATATTTCTATGTCAAAAACACCATTCATTTCACAAGGTCCATTATGTGAAAGTCATGAAGTTAGAGCCATAGTTGCCTATGTGAACTTTGGGAAGTATGGATTGAGATATAAGCCTACATATTTAGAAGTCAATAAGGATATAGTCCTTTGGAAAAGCATCAATATCAAGACTTTTCAAAGGGTATCCATACTTAAACCAAAGGGTTTGAAATTTTGAGAAAATTTGTTGATGTTTATTTTTTGAAATGTTTTGGAACCAAGCAAAGTTTTAAACTGACTCACAAGAATTTACAATCCTAGCTCAAGTGGGTGCGTATTTCTTAGTAGGCTTACCATCATCCCCTAAGAGATGATTAATCTATGAATATGGAGTGGTGAAATAGGCTATGTCAAGGAAATGTAATGTCTTGACACGCCAAGCAAAAGAGTCCCTTCCCTATTTGCTTTATTGCCTCAACCAAAAATTGGACATGGTAAGTAACTTCTAGGAACAGTGATATTCCAATGCACTACTTTAAAATATACTTTGGAGATGAAATTGGTGAGCCACTACTAACAAAGGTTCTTAATCAGGACTTTCGGGATAAACTGGTGATGATACATGTGGAAATTCCCTCAATTAAGAGGCCTCTTAGCCCTTAGAAACATCTAAGGGTTTTGACGTATCACACGGATACAAAGGGAGACATTCGTCGGTATAAGACAAAAACACCAAATGGTTAATGACTTTTGTCACACCAATTATTTATATAGTAGACTGAAATGAAAGTACCACTTGGTTCATTCCCTCTCACAAGTTGGGAGGTAGGCCCACTAAAGGTAACATAGATTGTGAAGCTTAAAATTCTTTTCATCATCCAAGATTGCCAAAAGGCGCAAGGGGAGAGGATAGGTGCTTCCAAGAAGAAAAGTATTTTTGTGTGTTTCTCTTCACCTAAGATTTCACAAACCATAAGGGGAGAGGATATGCACAACAAGCACACATAATCAAATCAAACATGCATTCATTTTAACCTTCAAAAGCATAATGAGTTTGTTTTAAGCACTAAGTTGAAGTGTTGGGATTGTTTTGTTCAATTTTAAATTTGATATTGTGAAATGAGGATATGTGGGTTCAGTTTTAACTACACTTGATCCATACGGATTTGAGGCATATTTAATCCACTAAGCATCAATCCCAATAGTATATTCAATATAAACAAAGTGAAAAACATTTGCTATAATACATTGAATCTTATCCTATTGGGAGAGTGGTGTCGTATTGATGTGGAATGATAACCCTTTCCCAATCCCTTGGATAATGAGCTTGTTTCAATCAGTTTTATTAAAGAAAACTGATGAAACCAATGATAGATGAACAAAACATGATAAAAATTAATTTAATATGATTATGATGCATTCTAAATGCTAAGATGATTGATGTAAGTGTATGCAATCCTATGCTAAATGGAGTTGAAGTTCAAAGATGAAAGCCATTTGATGCAAATTAGATTAAAATGATGCAAACTAAGTTACCATGGAAGCCATTAATGGATGCTTTAAGCTACTATGATCAATACTGAAATTAAAAATGCTAAATATGGATGCAAATGAGAGTATTTTAATAACACAAGTTTACTATTAAAAGATGGATCCCTATTCAATAGAAGCAAAGTCTATTTATAGAATAGGAAAAAAGAAACCAATGGTCAAAATTGAAAGAATCAATCAATGGTTAGGATGGAAAGAAGGTGGAGGCATGGATCACGGATTCCCATCAAGGGTTGATAATGCAAGTTGATATTTAATCAAGGGCTCACAATCATGCAAAGAAGCACACTTTCAGAACTTGCTCAAGAAGTTTGTTGAAAGTTTGTTATAGGGAAAAATATTACCTTTTTTGAATGAGTGAAATGGGAAATATTCTTAAGGAATATTCTCATGCAAGTGGATGAGGAAAATTAGCATTTAGTTAATTAAAACAAGGTTTTAACGTGCAAAGGTGAGGGATATTCCATAGGAATATTCCTTTTTGGAGGAATTTAGGATTTTAAGATTAAATAATTTATTTATTTAGTGAAAGGGATGGGATTATGATATTTAATTAAATAACTAGGATAACTAGGATTTATTTAATTAAATAAGAAGGCATAAGAGGGCTAATTAAATAATTTGCATTATTTGATTAGACAGGATGAAAGGTGAATATGATAGAAAGTGAATTAACCTAATTAGGTCAATTATATTAATAGATGAACATGAGGCCTTTGATTAATTAACTAGTTTAATTTAATAAATTAAGCAAAAAGAGGATGGATTTTAGGATGAAACAGTGTTAGTATATCAGATTCAAGTGTGTGATACCATTCAGGACATTTTTAAGTGTCTACAAAAAGACTTAAGAAGTGGCTCAACAAAATTACTTTAGAAGAGCAGGGAAGTTTTGTTGTAGGTAGGAAAATTTTGGATGGGGTAGTTATTGTTGTTGAGGTCATTCATTCCATAGAGATATCCAAGGAGAAGGTTGTGTCCATCAAATTGTACATGGAAAAGCCTATGATAGGGTGAAATGGTCTTTTCTTCAAAATGTGTTGTTTTCCTTTGGGTTTGGTTAAGATTGGTAAATTGGGTGATGATTTTTGTTAAGTCTACGTATTACTCAATGTTGATCAATAGTGAGCCTTCTACTCTATTTGGTGCATCTAGGGGTCTTTGACAAGGGGATCCCCTATCACCTCATCTTTTTATTATTATGGTTGAGGGATTGGGAAGAATATTGAAAGATCACCTAAGACAAGGGATTATTAGAGGTTGGAATTGGGAAGATGGCTTGCCCACTCAAATTTATTTACAATTTGTGGATGCTACTACCTTATTGGGAGTTGCTAGAATAAATGAGGTGGATAAATTTAGGCATGCTTTGGATATCTATCTTTTTTCTTCAAGGAAAAAAAAGCAATGAAGCTAAGTCCTCCATTTTCTTCTTCAATACTCCTCCCCTGATTCAATTTAGAATTGCTTAGATCCTTAGATTTCAGATTGGGACTCTACCTTTTGTGTATTTGGGTGTTCCTCTATCTATGGGCCCACTATCAAGGGGTACTTGTCAAAGTGTGGTAGAAATTTTTTTAGATTGAGTTATCCATTGGACTATTAGATGGTTATCTTTTTGCAAGGATGGTTTTTTTATTAAAAGCGGTGGTTTAAGATCTTCCTATTTATAGGTGCATGGTACAAATGGCTCTTGTAAGTTTCATTAAGGAGTTGGATGCTCTATCTATACAATTCTTATGGGAAAGTAATTTAGCCTCCTTGAAGTGGATTATGGTCAAGTGGGAGAATATATGTAGGCCTAAATAGATGGGGGTGTCGGGCCTATGATATATTGTCCTTACAAGTCAAGGTTTGGTAGTCAATATTTATTGGAGGTGGTTCTTTAATCAATATCAAGCTTGGGCTAAGATCATTTTTGTTAGAACATAATGTTATTAGGGTCATACACTTATAACATTTATATATTATTCTAATATAAGGTTATAAAACATTATATATTATATGCTTATTAAACATACCCCATTTGAAATAATTAGTCTAAATAATTAGATTATTGATTATTTATGAATGGGGGTTGTTGAATAGGTGTGACTAATACCCTTTCGAATATTGTGTCACCCTTCCTCGTATATTTAAGGAGGTTATCTCTCATTTGAGAGGTGTGGAATTCAGAGATTATATAGGGAATTATATCACTATGCACATGAGGTATTGTTGGCCATGTGGAAGTATGGAGAAGTGTTCCCCTAGGTTTAGTCTATGTTATAATAGACCATTATTGTAAGTGTTTTAATAAAATGATGATTTATGGGGTTTTTTACTCGAAAGGGTTTTCTCCGTGTATATCTTGTGTAATGTGTAAAATCTATGCTTGTATGATTCTCATTTAATTTATGTTATATCTCATTCATAGTGATTAGTATCCTAAGATCTTAATTTCTAACAATTTCATTTAAGTATCTAAGAGGTATAAATAGGAATGTTGAACCTAGGATCTCCCTGTTAGGTAAAGGATCTATGATTTGCAACACTCTTAAAAGAGGAGCTAACTTAATCAAGAAAGGTTTATTCTAGATTTGTAATAGAGGTTATGAGGCCCTATTCTAGTTAGATTCTAGGGATTTTCATCCCCCAATCATGGCAAATCATCCACACCTTCATAACCTTTGTCAAAATTTCATAGAAGTTGGATGGACCCAAGTGGAGGATTTCAAGGAGGCAAAGATCTTGATGAAATTGGAGGTGTTTAAATGGAAGGAATCTCATACATGGCTACCAAGAAGCTTAGAGAAGGATCTTGAAGAGTTATTTCAATTTTTAGTTGGTCATGTATGTAGTTCTTTGATGAAGAAAGACATCTTGGCTTGGATTCCAGATCTTAGGGGGTTTACTTGGTGGCTATTGGATATTAGGAGTTGGATAGGAAAAAATATGGAAAGAGGAAATCCCTTGGTGGAAATATGTGTGGAATAAGTTTGTGTGGTCTAAATGAATTTTTTTCCTTTGGTTAGTTGCTTGAGACAAGTGTCCCACATAGGACAATCTTCAAAAGAGGGGCTTTTAGGGCCCATGTGTTTGTTATCTGCATGGTGGTAGTGAGGAATCCTTACCTCATTTTTTGTTCTAATGCACCTATTCTAAGAATTTTTGGCACCTTTGGTGGAAAGTTTAGAAGAAAACATGTAAACATGCTTCATCTCTTGTTGAAATTTGGAAGAATTTGGGGCACCCTCTTGCTAAGACATTCTTCCTCTAAGTGGCTTGGGATATTGGGCCCTCATGTATCATTTGGAAAGTCTAGTTGGAGAGGAATCACAATATTTTTCAAGGAGGGAGATTGGAGGCTCATCTAGTTTGGAAAATGATTCTTGGTATGGTTTAGGAAACTATCTGAGCTAAGTGTGAGATGGATACCCCTCTGAATTTTGGGGAGAGGGAGTTGATGCAAAGGTTGGGTTTAGATGGTGATGGTACAAAGAAAGATTTATCTAGAGGGAGGAGGCCTCTCAATAGTAAAATCCAACATGATGGTAGGTGCAGACCACCTTTAGCTAGTGTCTTGAAGATTAACACTAATGGCTCTTCTAGAAGTAATCCTAGATATGTTGGGGTTGGAGGAGTGGGAAGAGACAATTCAAGGGAGGAACTCTTCTTATTCTCAATCTTTCAGGGATATGAGATTGATAACTTTATGGAGGCCCTTTCTATCCTTATTGCACTAGAAAAGGGATGTGCTTTGGGGTGGTGTAAGGTCATCTATGAGTTCAAATCACAAATTCTAATATGTATATCGAATAAGAGAAGTTTGGATGGTGTAGATTGGTAGTTAGAATTAGTGGTTCAACACTTTCATCATCATAGAAATTCCTTAGATTGTGTATCCTTTATCCATATCCCGTGGGAGTGGAACAAGGTTGTAGACTATTTACCAAAATGGGCCTCGAAATATAGGGGTAATGGGAGAGTTGAGGGATGGGAGTTTCTTCCTATGGACTATGCCCAAAAGTTGAGATTATTGATTTAGGAAGATATTCAGGAGTATTGAGAGGTGGTGTTGAGGATCTTGTTGGATTGGTGTTCATGATGTTGTTCTCACTTCACAAGGTGTGATTGTTGGGCCCCTACTGGATAGTCTTATTTTCCTTGATTGTATTGTTGTTTTTTCTAAATAAAAAAAGTTTCCCCTTTTATAAAAAAAAGAAAATTGAAAAATGTATTTAATGAAATAAATTTAAAAAATATTTTCTTTTACCTTGCAAAACAATTTCATTATGAAGAGGAATTTAAGGAGAGAAGTGAGTCCTACTCTCACCCAAATCCTATGTGCTAGTATGGGTCTATCATCCCCACCTCTCACCATATTGTAGGAGTTATAAGCCAATATCAATGCTCTATGTGAGAAAACAATCTCATTAGAACAAAAAATAGAGGAATTGTTGAGACAAAAGGAGTAGGGGAAAAATCATAACACAAGCATAAAAATTGAGGGTTTTTCTAGAGAAGGAAATGATCCTATTGATCATGAATATGAAATTATCTTTGTAATTCCCACCTATAGTCATTTGCTAGAAGGGTAGCAATGGGGAATGGGAAAGGAACAATTGATTAGAGAATTGAAGAAAATGCAAGCTCCTAATTTTGGTTAGACATGAGGTGGAGATACAACCAAAGCATGATTGATTAGAATGAATAAGTATTTTGGGTTGCTAGATTCAAATTCCAATACTAAATCCAAATTATCATCTATTAGCTAGAAGGAGAAGTTTCACTGTGTTGGGACCACCTACTAGATATTAAAAAGTATGATTTAATCCAGCTAACTTGTGATAATTTTATGAAGATATTCCATAGGAATTACCTATTGACTCATCATTGGAATAAAAAATGATAGAATTCCACTCACTACACTAATGAGGAATATTTGTAGCAGAGTATAAAGCTAAGTTCAAGGGCCTACTCCACCACATCCAATATATGAAGAAAGAATAGGACCATGTAATTTTTTTTATCTTGGGTCTAAATAAGAACCTTTTATTTGCAATCAAACTCACTCAATCCAAAAGCTTGAACTAATCCATCGAAGTAGCCCTAGTTGTTGAAGAAAAATAGAAAAGTAAGAAGGAAGAAAAATGAAAGTGTCATTCATCCAATTACTTTGGCAACAAAAATAAGGAGTTCCAATAAACTACATATATATGGAGAAGGCTTCTTGAATATTTAAAAGAGGTCAAAATTATAAAAGGAATTGTGGGTCAGAAGGATAGAGGAACATGGATGATAAAAGGTAGAGAAGATCAAGGTAAATGGCACAAATAAATTCCCCTAGAAACAAGGAGGTCAAAGAGTAGGTCCAATGGTAGGATGTTGGTCATGTGGAGGTGACCACTATTAGGAATAAGGTGTCTCAACTTTTGATAATTCTTATCATGATTATTTATTTAATTATTATTTGTTTCCTATGTTATGATATTATTTTATGCACATCTAGTGATGTCATTTTATTGGAGTTGACTTGGAGTGGTGGCATCTTACATGTAATTTGATTAGATGTCATGTGGACCTCAAATGGAAAATATTGGTCTCATTTTATAGAATTTAGCTTATGTCAGTTTTCAAGTTTAACTATGAGAGAAACTCTGACAATGTAAGAGTTAGAGATCGAAACTACTATGATAAGTGGAGTTGTCCATGTAGGTGCATCACATGCAATGTTTAATTTATCTTCATGTAGGAACCTTACATGTTAATTTGATTCCTTGTATGTGTAATGTGCATGTGGTAGGTTTTCAGTTTGATGTGTAGTAATTGAAGAAGTGTTGGGAAAATGTGTCTCAACCTTGCAATTATATATGGTTTATTGTTGATAGGATGTAAATTATATATATATCCTAGTTACACCAATAGGTGTATACAATGGCAACAAAGAGCACAATGTGAGTGTGTTAAATTTTTCAAGAAACTCCTAAAATGGCTGATATACATTAAATAATGATATATTGTATATATAGACCATACATTATTAGGTTTTATATCTAATGGTGGATATTTTATTGGCCTATCCTACCCTAGAATGTAACCCTATTTTATGAGGGCATTGTATTACAGATGTGGTATTGTGATGTATTCTAGGAGTCTGATAGTGGTCATGTTGTCTCTTGATCTCTGGCGGTGATACTCCTATAAGAAGCTTTCTCTACAAGTATATTGTAATGTTTGTGATTTCTAAATAATATTGGGTGGCTTTTGGAGTATGTTGTTTTTCTCCCAAAAGGGTTTTCCCTACGTAAATCACTATGTCATGGTATGCATGATATTTATGCTTATTTTTGTTTAAGTTTTTGTAACTATTAAATATCTATAATTTTTTGCATTATTCTCCTCTCAAAATTAGTGTAGGAAGTTGTTCCACTACCTTAGCTTCCTTACAAGTGGTATTAGAGCTTGATCACCTTTGCTTTCAGCTGTGGATTGTTGTATTTTTTGAACTAATCTAGATTTGAGTGGGATCTTGTGTAGAAGACACTTAGTGATCTTGTTGCGGGAATTTTTAGATGGAAAGTTCATCACAGAGAATAGAGGTGGAGAAATTCTCTAGAAATAATTTTGAGATGTGGAAGCTAAAGCTAAAGGATCTATTGATAGATTGAGATCTGTGGGATGTTGTTTATGAGAATGTTTCAAGGCCTACAGATCCTACTCAAGTTGTTCAATATGATGTTATGGACCATAAATCCAAGGGTCTAATCAGATTATGCTTGGAAGACTCTATTTTAATCAATTTCCATGAAGATACCTCTGCATAGAAAATATGGAAGAAGCTTGGTGAGATGTATTAGGCCAAATCTTTAGTGAAGAATATTTTCTTAAGGAAGAAGTTGTATTCCTTGAGAATGGAAGAGGGTGGAAAAATCACAGACCACCTGGAAGCATTCAATATGTTGGTGGCTCCATTGGCATCAGTTGGTGTCAAAATGGATGAGGATGAGAAATGTTAGATCTTGCTTTGTTCTTTGCCTGATTCATGGGATTCTTTTGTTATGGCTATTGGGAGTACTTTTATATTGAAGACTGAAGATGTGGTGGGTTCTTTGATTTTTGAAGAGATGAGGAGGAAGGTATCCATAACTTCCAAGGAGGCCCTGAAAATTCATGGAAGACCTAAGGAAAAAGTCTAGAAGAATGAGAAGTGCGATAAATCCAAGTCCAAGGGGAGATCCAAATCTCCTAGAAAGTCCAAAGTTATTTGTTGGAACTGCGGTAAGCATGGACATGTTCATAAGGACTGTAAAGAAGAAAATAAGAAGAAAAAGAAGAAATTTTATTCTTTCTAAGTTCGAGAAGGAAGATGGTGATGCATTCATTGTAGCTTTGGAAAATCGTGCAAGTAATGATGCATGGTTAATTGACTCGAGTCTATCTTTTCATATGACCTTTAATAGAGATTGGTTTTTTGAATATGAAGAATTTCATGGTGGTAAGGTGTTCTTGGGTGATGATTCTCATTCAGACATTGTTGGTCGTGGTAAAGTTAAAATCAATTTTTCTGATGGTAGAATAAAAAGGATTAATGGTGTGTTGCATATCCCTAAATTAGCATGAAATTTTTTATTTGTGAGAAAACTAAGAGATGCAGATGTGTAGGTAGTATTTTCTAATGCAAGATGCAAGACGGTTAGTGGTGCTATGGTGATTGCTAGAGGTTTCAAATATGACACATTGTATAAGCTTGATGCATACACTGTTGAATGCAATATTACTTCTATGAAAATTAAGTCTGTGGAAGAAGTGAGGGTTTCACCTTCAACAAATGGTCATTGATTTTGGGTACCCAAGGGTGCTCTTTCTTCTGAGACAAAGTTACTTGCAGAGAAAACTATGTCATGACACCAAAGACTTGGCCACATTTGAGAAAAGGGTCTAAGGACCTTGAAAAATAAAAACCTTGTTGAAAGTTTTTCTTATTGTAATATTGAATTCTATTTATGTGAGCATTGCATTTATGGAAAACAAAACCGCGTTCAGTTTTACTCAAGTTCTCATAAATCTTGTGGTGTATTGGATCTTATTCATTCTAATGTGTTTGGTTCTATAGATGTTCCTTTGATTGGTAAATCCACATATTGTGTTTCATTTATTGATGATTATAGTAGGACATGTGTATATTTTCTAAATAGTAAATCTAAAGTTTTTAGTCGATTTAAAGAATTTAAAGCAATGGTTGAGTTGTAGACTAGAAAGAAAGTAAAAATTTTGGGGACTGATAATGGTGGTGAATTTTTCTCTAATGATTTTTATAGATTTTTTAAGAAGCTTTCTCAACGAGTATATTGTAATCTTTGTTATTTTTGAATAATATATTGGGTGAATTTTGGAGTGTGTATTTTTTGTCTTGAAAGGGTTTTCCCCACATAAATCACTCTATCGTGGTATGCATGATATTTATGTTTATGTCTATTTAATTTTCTATAATTATTAAAGATCTATAAATTTTTGCATTATTCTCCTCTCAAGATTAGTGTAGGAAATTGTTCTGCTATCTTAGCTTCCTTACACTCAACCCTAATCCCTCAACCCTTAATCCCTCAACCATTAAACCCTTAATCCCTCAACCCTTAAACCCGTAATCCCTCAACTCTCAATCTTAAACCCTCAACCCCTTAATCCCTCAACCCTCAACCCTATACATTAGAACCTCAAAACTAATCCCTCAATCCTATACCCTCAACCCTATACCCTCAACCCTAATCCCTCAACCCTTAAACCCTTAATCCCTCAATCCTTAAACCCTCAATCACTCAACCCTTAAACCCTTAATCTCCCTCAACCCTTAAACCCTTAATCACTCAACCCTTTAACCCTCAACCCTTAAACCCTTAATCCTTCAACCCTTAAACCCTCAACCCTTAAACCCTTAATCCCTCAACCCTTAATCCCTTAATCCCTCAACCCTTAAACCCTTAATACCTCAACCCTTAAACCATAATCTATCAAACCTCAAACCCTTAATATCTCAACCCACAACCCTATATATTGGCTCCTCAACCCTAATCCCTCAACCCTAATACCTTAACCCTATACCCTCAACCTTATACCCTTAACCCTTAAACCCTTAATCCCTCAACTTTAAAGCATTAATCCCTCAACCCTAATCCCTCAATCCTAATCCCTCAATGCTATACCCTTAACCCTATATCCCCAACCCTCAATCCTAATCCCTCAACCCTTAAACCCTTAATCCCTCAACCCCTAATCCTATATATTGGACCCTCAACCCTAATCCCTCAACCCTCAACCATAATACCTCAACCCTTAAACCCTTAATCCCTCAACCCTTAAATCCTCAAACCTTAAACCCTTAATCCTTAAACCATTAATCTCTCAACCCTTAAACCCTCAACCCTTAAAACCTTAATCCATCAACCCTTAAGCCCTTAAAATTTCAACCCTCTTAAACCCTCAACTGTTAAACCCTTAATCTCTCAACCCTCAACCCTAATCCCTCAACCCTCAACCTTAAACCCTGAACCCCTTAATCCCGCAACCCTCAACCCTATACATTGGACCCTCAACCCTTAAACCCTTAATCACTAAAGCCTATACCCTCAACCCTATACCCTCAAACCTCAACCCTAATCCCTCAACCCTTAAACCCTTAATCCCTAAACCCTCAACCCATTAATCCCTATACCCTCAACCCTCAACCCTTACACCCTTAATCTCTCAACCCTTAATCCCTCAACCCTTAAACCCTCAAACCTTAAACCCTTAATCCCTCAACCCTCAACCCTAATTCCTTAACCCTCAACCTTAAACCTCAACCCCTTAATCCCTCAACCATCAACCCTATACATTGGACCCTCAACCCTAATCCCTCAACCCTATACCCTCAACCTCATTCGCTCAACCCTTAAACCCTTAATCCCTCAACCCTAATCCCTCAACCCTAATCTCTCAATCTTATACCCTCAATGCTCAACTCTAATCCTCAACCCTTAAGCCCTTAATCCCTCAACCCTTAAGCCCTCAACCCCTTAATCCCTCAACCCTCTACCCTCAACCCTATACATTGGATCCTCAACTCTAATTCCTCAACCCTATATCCTCAACCCTTAACCCTACTCCCTCAACCCTTAAACATTTAATCCCTCAAGAATTAAACCCTTAATCCCTAGAATATTAAACCCTTAATCCCTCAACCCTTAATCCCTTAAGTCCTTAAACCCTCAACACTTAAACCCTTAATCCCTCAACCATTAAACCCTTAATCCCTCAACCCTCAACCCTAATCCCTCAATCCTCAACCTTAGACCCTCAACCCTCAACCCTATACATTGGACCCTCAACCCTAATCCATCAACCCTATAGCCTCAACCCTTAAACCCTTAATCCCTCAACCCTAATCCCTCAATCCTAATCCCTCAATCCTATACTATCAACCCTATAGCCTCAACCCTAATCCCTCAACCCTTAAACCCGGAATCCCTCAACCCTTAAACCCTTTATACCTCAACCATTAAGACTTAAAACCCTCAACCCTTAAACCCTTAATCCCTCAACCCTCAACCCTAACCCCTCAACCCTTAACCTTAAACCCTTAAGCCTTAATCCCTCAACCCTAATCCCTCAACCCTATACCCTATACCCTAAACCCTTAAACCCTTAATCCCTCAACCCTAATCCCTCAATCCTAATCCCTCAACCCTATACCCTCAACCCTCAACCCTAATACCTCATCCCTTAAACCCTTAATCCCTCAACCCTTAAAATGTCAACCCCTTAATCCCTCAACCCTCAACCCTATACATTGGACCCTCAACCCTTAATGTAACATGCAATTTTTTCACTCAAGTAAAATTTCTTAAGTTTTCACTTTCAAGTAAATAAACTATGTAACTTAACCATTTCCATAAAAAAAATATTTTCTTTATAGATAACAAATGAACATAGATGTCATAACATTAATCAACATTGATTCCATTCCAATATAATAATCCACAAATTACAATATTCCAAAGAATGTGTACATAGTACATACATAGCTCAATCTAGCTTCAAAGCAATAGTATAGATGGTCCAAAAATCTCCTTTCAAATACTAGTCTTTTGTCGTCTGCCAAGGAGGAGAAGCATCACTCAAGCACTTTTTTTCCAACCACAAAATCATATGTGGTCCCCCTCACATCTATCATACGATAGATGAACTTTCCCTTTGACAAAGATATTGGTGGAGTAACCTCGTAATGATAGCCATTTTGAGCTTAGTGATGTGTCCTACATGTTTAAAACTGGTAAACCCTACAATCTTGGACTAGAATGTATAAATGGATCATGGTGAATTGATAGTGGAGCCAAAGGCAATCACACTACATTGGCCAAAGTGTTCTCACTTAGTACTTCGAACGATAGTCATCCTACTCACATACACCACTTAAGCTTGAGTTGACTTTGGGCCTCTATAATCTATGCATAGGAATTTCCTCCTATGGGTAGGCCTTAACCTTAGAAACAACCTATTCCATTTTCCATTAACTCAATTGTATTTCCACCCACAAAGCATTAATACAAGTCACCCTCCATTTAAAGGATAATCAAATCCTAGCTGTAACTTACAAGCTATCTAATATAATTCAAATGACTTAGTAATGAATAACCCTTAAGCTCTCCTTGTTTAATGATATCTAGTATATTTATACTTATGACAAACAATCTCTCCTATTATGGAGTAAATACAATCACTTCATAGAACAAGCATAAAACAACTTCTATTCCTTTGCAAAGCAAATGCTATGAATTCCTATGCAAGTACTCTTAAGAAATATCAATGAACAAAGAATTCAATCTCATTCTTTCACAAATAAAGATAAATATGAGAAGACTTAGATCCTCATGCTTGTAATATGCTTAATCCAATTATCTGACTTGTTGCACAACTTTCCAATAGCAACTTACTAGCTTCACTTTATCCACTCAAGCAATTACTCACTAAAGCCTCTTACTCAAGATAACACTATGCACTCCCACAAAATATTCTATTCTCTCACAAAATATAGCAGAATAGAATTACAAAATAATAATGCATCCCAAAATGAGAGAACTAGCCCCTCTATTTATACAAAAAATAGAGACATTGCAGGAAAAAGAAATGGTGTGTCAATTGACACCTCTCCACATGCAAATCAACTCACTACACACAACAAAAAGGTGGCAGAAATCTAAGTGTAACCTCAACATAGCATTCTACAGATCAACTTCTATATCTTGAAAGCAACTTAAGACCAATTCAAATATACAAATGCCTAAAAATGATAATTGACTTGTAACTAAAATGGACTTCTACAGAAAAAAAGCTTTCATAATTTGGTGCCATGTTGTAGCCAACTTCCCTATCATTTGGCACAGTTTATTACTTTGAAAGTCTTATATTTTCAAACTACACACAAGCTTAGTTGACTTAGTTATAGATTATTTCAATGCTAGAGAAAAGATGACTCAACTCTTATTTTTAGCATTCAAACCATTCTTTGACTTAGCACGTTATTTTTCTATTGGTTTATTCTATTTTCATGTGTCTAAAGAATTTTATAATGCAGCTCATAATATTTCCATTTCTTTATACAAAAGCGTCCAATGTTGAAGTAATTCACTATTTTAATTTAAAGATGCATTTGCATATAGTATCGACTATGGTTTACTTCCATATCGGCCTGTATTGTTGCACATTACTTGCATATAAATAGTCCTTTATCTTATGTCAAACATATGTATTAATCAACCTATAATGATTTGCATATATATATACAAATAGACCTCTATCAATTATCATATATATATAAATATATTTGTATATATATATCAACGAGTAGCCTTAATGCTATCATATATATATATATATATGTGTGTGTGTGTGTGTGTGTGTGTGTGTATGTATATATATATATATATGTATATATCTACATATCTATATATATATACATATATATATAGATATGTAGATATATATATATATATAGATATGTAGATATATATATATATATATAGATATGTAGATATATATATATATATAGATATGTAGATATATATATATATATAGATATGCATATATATATGCATATATATACACATATATATATGTATGTATGTATATGTATATATATACTCTTATATATACATATTCTATGACAATCAAATATGTATACATTTGATATTCAAACCAAGTTAACATTCATATAACAATAATATCGACTATATATATATTCCTCTATGTAAATGTATACGTATGTACACATATTGATATATCCATATGGACATTTCCGTTTGTCAAAAATATGTATGTATTGACACATCTATACATATGGTTATATGTATATATCTTATATATATACACATTCGATTGCACAATCAAGCACATATACAACTACTATCTTATTGATAGGGAAAATTCATGTGATGTATATATACATGTACACATACATGTCATATTGTACATTCGATAACTTCATGCTCATAAGCAACTCATTCATAAGCGTGCATAGGTATGTCTACCCATGTACTCTCATGTACGTGTTATTTCATGTGTATGGTCTATCATCGTCATGCATATGCATACATATACATATATTCCATGTGTGTTCACCTTATCAATATAAGTATAGTAATATAAAGAACTCATAAGCTCCAAACAAATAAACATCATCCAAGAATGCACTCAACAATAAACAAGACCCTTACTAATGCAAACCCATCATACTAAGGATGACATACCAATTCACAACACAATAACTTGACTCAACCATGCTACTATGAATGTGTGTATAAGCTCAATTAGGTTACGTTACTAATTACCCAACCAAGTAATTCTCCTAAGTGATACTTCTCCTCGCACCTGGAGGAAAGAACATGTAGTTGTATCCAACTAACACATTCCCATGGTAGTCAGCTATTCAACAATATATGCTTTCAAATAACATTTCTCCATAGTTATAATATCCAATTCAATAACCATCCATTTCACATATATGCATTCCATCACATATCATTACATAATAGTGGTTTACAATTCCTGAGAGGATTTTAGCTGAAATCACATCATTCCATTTTAAGGATTCCAATTGAAGAGGGTTTGATCAAATCAAAGATGCAAGCTAGTTTTAAACATATATTATTATCAAAATCACTTCAGAATTCATAAAATTTATTTCAAATGATCACATGAATATAATTTTAATATGCATAGGTAATTTACCCTAACATGGTAATGGTAAATAGGAATAATTACTTTGATATTATGGGGTGTGACATACTCCCCCCTTGTGAATGGTAAATAGGTAATTACATAATGGGGTGTGACATACTCCCCCCTTGTGAATCATTATCCCCAATGGTTTTATGTAGCAACATAAACTATACAAAAAAACAACATATTATTTTCAAGTATTTTCAAATGCATTCAAAACATGAGGAAACTTTTTATGTATCTCAACATAGTCTTCCCAAGTGGCAGAATCTTCCGTATATTGGTTCCATTGGAATTTGCATTGTAGAACTTCTTTGTTATGCAAGTGAAGCTTATGCGTTCCAAGTACTTTGATAGGCTCAATTGTTACCACTCTGGGGTCCTGTACCTATAAAGCATTCCAATCAATCACATGATTATCACCTGGTATATAATTCTTTAGGTAAGAAACATGAAAGACATTATGCATACTGGCAAGAGCTGGTGGAAATCTAATTCGATAAGCTACTAGATTCACTTCCTCAGAATCTCGAAAGGTCGTACATAGTGTGGGGCTTATTTGGAAGACTTCCCAAATTTTATGGAACTCTTATGAAGTTTAACCCTTAACAACACCTTATCACCTACTACAAAATTTTGGGCACTCGCCTTGCATCTACATAGCTTTTGTGTCTATCATTAGCTTGAACCAATATTTGCTTAACTATCGTCACTTGTTCTTCCATTTCAATGAAAATTTTTGGCCCAAGACTCACTCTATCTTCAAGTCTATCCCAACTTATAGGGGTTTGACACTTTCAACCATATAATGCTTCAAAAGGAGCCATCTTTATTGCGGAATGGTAGGAATTGTTGCAAGAAAATTCCACTAAAGGAAAGTAATCTTCCCACTTGTATTTTTGATCCATGCAATACATTCTAAGAAAATATTCCAATACTTGATTTACTCTTTCTGTTTGACCATCTATTTCTAGATGATAAGCTAAACCTATATTTATTTGAGCCCCAAGCACAGAAAATAAGGTTTTCCAAAACCTTGAGGTGAATCGTGCATCCCTATTTGAGATTATCTTCTCAGGAATTCTATGTAACCTAAACACTTCTTACACAAATTTTTGAGCTATGACAGGAGATCCATCAGTTAGATTCTCGGGTATGAAATGTGCTACCTTAGTAAGTTTATCCACAACCACAAGAATGGAATTGTTTGTATTCCTTGGCATGGGTAGCCCTTGCACAAAGTCCATACTTATGACTTGCCAGTTTTTATCTAGAATATCATATGTGTACAATAAACCTACAAGATGATGATGCTTAGCTTTCACCCTTTGACATTCAAGACACCTAATCTAGCAACATCTCCTTTCATCCCTTTCCAAAAATATAATGGCTTTACATCTGCCAACATTTTTGTCACACCAGGGTGCCCAAAGTATGGTGCTTCATGAACTTCTTTCCATATCAGATATTTTCACTCTTCTAAGTTAGATACATACATTCTCCCCTTATACCTAAGTAATCCATTAGGTTCAAAAATAAAACCTTCATACCCAACATCTTTAAGATTGCTTGTGAGTACTTGCTTAAGTTGCATATAGTACTCATCCTCTTTTCTTTTCTATGATACTTGACCTTTAAATTCGGTTTGGATTGTCACTATTGAAGCAATATGATGTCTTTGACCCAAGGCATCGGCAACCCAATTTTCTTTTTCTTTAATATAATTGATATTAAAGTCATAATATGATATTAACTCTAACCATATTCTATGCATTGCATTCAAATTAGGTTGAGTGAATAGATACTTCAACCCATGATGATCAGTTTTAATCTCAAAAGGCTTCCATAACAAATAATGGCTCCACATTTGCAATGTGTGAACCACAACTACTAACTCTAAGTCATGTGACCCATAATTTTTCTCATAGGGTTTCAACTTCCTTGATTCAAAAGCAATTACTTTCCCTTCTTGCATTAAAACACCTCCTAATCCTTCTCCTGATGTATCCATGATAACTATGAAGTCACCATTAGGATCCGGTACCTTCAAAATCGGTGTAGTAGTAGACTTTTCTTTGAGTAGGTCAAAGGATACTTGGCACTTCTCTGTCCACTCAAAATTCTTTCCTTTCTTTTGCAAAGAAGTAATTGGAAAGGCTATCTTGGAGAAGTTTGAAATAATCTTTCTATAGTATCTCGCCAAGCCCATAAAACCTCTTACCTCAGAGACATTTTTAGGCACTGGCCATTCTAGCACTACCTTGATCTTAGCTAGATCAACTAAGATTTCTTCTACTAAGATCACATGTCCAAGATAATGCACTCTCTTATGAAAGAAGGTACACTTAGAGATTTTACCATACAACTTATGTTATCACAAACGATGTAGCACTATCTCTAAATGTTTACAATGATCCTCCTCATTCTTTAAATAAATCAAGCTATCATCTAGGAAAACCAAGACAAACTTATCTAAGTAATCCATAAACACATTGTTCATAAGGCTCATAAATGTTGGAGGTGCATTTGTTAGACCAAAGGGTAGAAGTATAAACTCATAATGTCCATATCTAGTTTTGAATGCAATTTTAAATATATCTTCATCTTTAATTCTTAGCTAATGGTATCCCAATCATAGATCAATCTTAGAAAATATAGCAGCTCCCCTCATTTGATCAAATAGATCATCAATGCATGGCAATGAATACTTATTCTTTACTGTAGCTTTGTTAAGCATGTGATAATCTATACACAAACACAAAGTACCATCCTTCTTTTTCACAAATATTACAGGTGCTCCCCAAAGTGATACATTTGGTCTTATCAACCCTTTAGACAACAATTCATCTAGTTGTTCCTTAAGCTCCATTAACTTGGCTGTTGTCATTCTATAAGGAACCTTAGAAATAGGTTCAGATCTTGGAACTATATCTGTAGATAAGTAAAATATACTTTTCGGTGGTAATCTAGGTAGTTCATCTGGAAACACGTCCGAAAAATTTTCGGTGGTAATCCAAGTAGTTCATCTGGAAATGTGTCTGAATACTTTCACAGTATTGGGTATCTCTCCATATCAGTCATTCTAGTTTCCTCCATTTCACCTTCTTCCATTGCTTGGAAGCTCTATGTTCCAAGGTTATAAAGGTCTTCTTGATAACCTTCAAGATTTTCCATCTTGACAAAAAATATCTTACACCTTTTCTTCTTTGCCCTAAGCAATTGCATTGTGGAAATTTTTTGGATCTTGACCTCCCTAGGTATCCCTTATAGCTTAACTTAGTTACCAAGATTCTCTAAGCATTCTACTATTTTGGAATGGTAGTCTACCTTGGCTCTATGTCTCCATAGCCAATTCATGCCTAGGATAACATCATAGGATCCTAAGGGTGCAACATAAAGATTAACCTCCATAGAAAAACAAGGTAGCTCTATCCTAGCTTCAAATAAACATTGTTCCACTATTGCTCTTTGTCTGGTTTGCATATTCTACAACCAAATACTTTGCCATGTAACTGATTTTCCTAGATATTTGTTTAGCTACTCTAGGTGAAATGAAAATTTTTAGTTGCTCCAATATCTATAAGTATAGAAATGGGTAAGCCAAAAAAAATACCTAGAGTCTCTATTGGAGTCACTTGATACTCCGCTTGGCGATCATCCACAGTAGCATGAATCTTATATTGAAACATCAGTTGTTCGGTAGGAAGTGGGTTACCATAATATCGTGACCTTGAAGCCTTATTAGGACATTGAGTATCCAATCCTTTCTTCCTTATGGGTTCTCTAGATTTATTAACATTTCCACTAGCATTGTTGGTATTCCCACCACTGGAGCCATTCCTCTTACATTCCCTTCTTGATTCTTTCCCACTATTTTGGGATCCTTTTTCCCCTGGTTTCTACAAATTTTGCACAACTTTAAACTTCTTTTGAGTTGATTTGTCTTGAGCTCCCATAATCTTCTTACGGTTTCTATTTTCCTAGTGGATGGAGATATCTTTGAGCTTCTGCTCTTTTTTAACCGCTTTCTTATACACAAGATCCATAGTAGTTGGACCATGAACATCTACCTCTCCTCCAATATAATTATTAAGTCCCATGATGTTCTTATGTGAAAGCATTCATCTTTTTCATACATAGGAACATAATATAGCAGACGGGTAAAATTTTCCCAATAATCATTAACTGTCATCTCACCTTGTCTCAAATTCTAAATATTTGTGAGTTTTTGATCAAAATAGAGTTGGGGTAACCATCTTTTATGAAAAATTTCAACAAATTTGTTCCATGTAAGTTTCAGCAAGCTAAGACCTAGTTCCATTTTCTTATTCATCCACCAATTAGGGGCTTCTCCTACTAACTGGTAAGCTCCCCATGTTGCTTTGGTAGCCTTAGAATAATTTTGAATCTCAAAATATTTCTCCATTTGGACCAACCATGCCTTAGCTTCATCTCCAGTAGTGCTTCCTTCAAACTTGGGTGGGGTTATTTTCTTCATATCTCTAGAAAGTTCATAATCCATTCACTTCCTATTAGTTTTCGTAGATAGAAGGTGATTTCTCTTTCTCATGATCATGAGTTGAATTTTCTCCCTCTTCCTCATTATTTGGAACTTCCTTCTCAACTCTATCCTTTACCCTTATTTCTTGCTCTAGGTTTCCCAACCTTGGTAATATTTGTTTCAGTCTAGCTTCAACTCCTACTGGTCCTTGCCTAACTTCTTGGCTTCCACCAGGATTGGTTTGTGTTCTCACCATCTTTGCAAGAACATATCATATCTGAAGGTTCATCCATATTATATTTAATCATGTTATCATTATCCTATGGAAAACAATTAAATGAGCATTCATTTACACATAAGGAATTCCACAAGATTTAAGCACAAGCTTTTGATAAACACACGATTTTATTATTCTCCAGGATTTTAATATCCTTTTGATTACATGGAGTGACTATTCAGATAGTCAAGTGGAGAGTATCCCTTGGATTCACTCTCTGACACATAACTCAATGGGGTATACCCTACAGATTATTGTTCATCTCTCATTTGCTCATATCTATCCCAAAATGGAAAGTAACCTTTGGATTTATCATCTGATACATAGTTGTGGGGGACATAACCCTCTGATTTGTTACTCAAGGAAATTACAATTACTTCCACCATTTGAAGAACTCTAGGGTCTCTAAAGATAATTGTTGGACTATTGCTTCCTTTTGAGGGCATATCCCTAGAAAGTGGTAAGGAATCATACTTCTTTGATGAGACAGGAGGTAAATAGTTGTATTGATCCTCCATCCTCATCTTTCTATTTACATCACTAATATGAGGAAGTGGGTGACTAAAGGTTTGAGTTTCGCTTAACTAGATGGAATTGTCATAGTTGGTACCCTCGATCATTCGAAAAATGGCCTCTCTTTCCTTCTTGTCCTTTAGTTAGTGCTCATTTTTTATTACTAAATTTCTCACAATTAAACTAAGATGCACCATCTTGGCACAAGAATTTTTAAACATTAGATAACATTGGATGGAAAGTATGATGAGCTCATAGGTTCCATAGCTAAACTTGGTAGCTCTGATACCACATGTAACATTTCATTCATTCACTCAAGTAGAATTTCCTAAGTTTTCACCTTCAAGTAAATAAACTATGTAACTTAACCATTTCCATAAAAAATTCTTCTCTTTCTAGATAATAAATGAACATAGATGTCATAACAATAATCAACATTGATTCCATTCCAATTTAATAATCCACTATAGACACTGAAAAATTTCCTAAGTCTATGAGCATCATTTTTCTTGGTCCTTATCCGTCGATAATTAAACAATTTTAATTGTTTGATTATCCCTAATCGCATTCCTCTATTAATTAAATAATTTTTAATTATTTAATTAATTCACTTTCTAATCTTTATTCTATCTTTGATCAATTAAAATAAATTAATTGTGTCACTAACACTCCCTTTGTTCAATAATTAAATAAATCATTATTTATTTAATTATTTATCTTTTTATCATTTTCCTATAGTCATATAATAAAAAAATATTATTATTTATCTATGCAACGACCTTTTCATTCTTCTATAATTAAATAATTGTGAAGATTATTTAATTATGTGTCATTCCTCTCCCCATTAAATAATTAATTCAAATTAATTATTTAGTATCTAATTTCCACCTCTCCCCATTTAATTAAATTAATTTTATAAATTGATTTAATTAAATGCTCATTTTTCATTTTCCTCAAATAAATAGTTCAAATGAATTATTTATCCTCCACTTGTCCATTTCCTCCATTTTCCCTTTTTCGAATAAATAATTTGAATAAATTATTTATGCCTCCATTTTGGTCAAAGATGCCTTACTTTTTAATCTTTGTCATGGAATTTATTTTTGTCATAGTCGTCGGGCATCATAGTCGTCAATTTCATGACTTTCATAACCCTTCCATGACTTGCATTACTAGAAAGCAGATACCCAAGTTCATCCTAAATTACATCATTTATCGCTATGGTATCCCACAGTCCCTCGTTACAAAAAATGCTCACCCAAGTTTTAAGAATCGATATGTCCATGAGCTTTGTGACAAATTCCATATCTAACACCACTTTTCTACTCTGTATTAGCCCCAAGGTAATGGCCAAGATGAGGCATCTAATAAGACCATCTTAAAAATCTTAAAGCAGACTGTCAATGATGTTGGTCATGACTGGCACCTACAACTTAATCCTGCTTTATGGACTTACCGTACCGGTGTCCACACTCCTACTAGAGCCACACCATATTCCCTTATCTATGGATTTGAAGCAATACTTCCTATAGAGGTTGAGTTACCCTTTTTGTGCGTCTCCATGCAAGGCTTGACTGATCAAGAAGAATATTGTGTATCTCATCTACGTGAGCTAGAGTTACTGGATGAAAAGAGACATAATGCTTTGACACATTTGCAAGCATACCAAAATCGCCTTTGATGCAACTACAATAAAAAGGTTTGACCGAGAAGCTTTGACATTGGTAACTTAGTCCTAAAAGAAGAATCAAGCAAAATGAGAGAAGCCCAAAAAGTTTGAACCTAATTGGCTGGGCCCTTATATTATTACAACATCATATGGATCAGACACTTATCATCTTTCTACTCTTGAAGGAGAACCATTGTCCAAACATATCAACAACATGCACCTTCGCAAGTACTACACTTGATTCTCAGAGTATCCCTTTAAAAAGTCAAAAATACAAAAAAATCAAAAAAATAGTCACCCTAATGAAAACGTGGAAAAAAGGGATCTTAGTGACAACAAAAAAATAAAAAAAATAATAAAGAGAAATGATTCGTCCAAAAGTGAAAACCACTTTAGTGGCGCTTTGGATAAGTACCATGGTGAAAACCTAGAAAATAGGCACCATGTGTAGTCAGTCTATGTTCCTTCATCTACTGTCACTCTATCTAGTCCATCTTTTCCACTCCTCCATTCGCACATGTCACTCATTCATAATAAATTTTGTTATCCTTCATTGGCCTAGGAACCACCGACATTTGGCATCCTGACCATTCTTCACATTCGCTGCTTCCCCTCGTGCATAATAAATTGGTCATTTACTTGACTGGCGGAAATTCCTTGACTTGCATTTTCATGGGAAAATAACACATGGTATCAGCTTGAGAAGACATCCAAAAATTAAAAATAAAAATCATCAAATCATCAAAAATCCAAAAAAATCATAAAACCATCAAAAATGCAAAAAAATCATAAAACATCAAAATCCCAAAAACATTAAAAAACTTCAAAATTTCCAAAAAATAGAGTCAAATTCAGAGTCATAGTTTGAGTCAATTTGTGTTAGTAGGGTTGAACTGAGTTATCTCTTCACATTTTCTACATGGGCAAGGCTCATCTTAAATGATCCCTAAGACATTAGGTTAGTCCTTTTCAGTTGTCCAAATAAAATCATGACTCGGTCTATTGTCAAAATAAGGCAAAGCCAAGTTGTGTCAAGCTATGAGGTCTCTGTGTGTATAACGTAGGCAAGGCCATCAATCAATGAGCCCCTAAGAACACCTAGGTCAGTCCTTTAGGGTTTTTTTATTCTAGTCTTGTTCTAGGTCAAAAAGAAATCATCATTTAAATCAAATCATGAATCAATAGACAAGCATAACAAACAAAACCTTTCATCTTCAATCAATCAATCTATCATCAATCATCTAATCTGGTCATTGATCTTGTATCAGAATGGGGAATTATGTCATTTGTCTCATTTAGTCCTATTTCTTGTCTTTTATTAAGATGTGTCCTTCCTAGGATTAGAATTTTTCAACCTTGTCATTCACCTTAAGTAGGATGTGTCCTTCTTGCAATCAGGTGTCTTGTTAACACATATCACTTGGTCAACTTTATCATATGTGCTCCTTGCCTTAAATAGGATATGTCTTTCCTAAAATTAGGTATCTTCAAATCCCTTGGTCATATCAATCAATCTTTTTCAAACAATCAATCAATCATGTCAACCTTTTCAATCAATCTTTCCTTAATCAGGATATGTCCTTCCTGAGATCAAGCACAATCATTATCAATCAAACCTTTCCAACCCTACCAATCAATCTTTATCAAATCAATCAATCTTGTCAATCAATTTTTCCTTACTCAAGATGTGTCATTTCTGAAACTAGGTACAATCAATCAAATCAACTTGTCAACTTATCAATCATTCCTTGTCAACCTATCAATCAATTTAATCATCTTTTTCAACTTAAACAATTGCATCAAACAATCTTATCAATACTATCGACAAACATTATCAATATTGGAAAACACTTTGTTGGTCTGGATTTGTCTTATCTTTTTGGTTGGTCTTTGGTCATGTTACTAGTTACCTCAAGGATATCCTATTAAGGGATTTAGAGGGACGATGATGGATCATGGCCTATTTTGTTTGCTTGTTGTTTGAGGTTTTTCTTGGAAAAAAGACTAGGATAATTTGGTCCTTAGTATGAGTCAAGGCATTCACTTTCTTTTGATTGCTTGTCTCTCACAAATGGTCACCTTGCACACCTTGGTCTATGTCACACCATGGTGTTTGTGTTCCATTTGCGACACTTTTGACGCCCAATGATGATAAATATACAAGTATGAAAGTTGGTCCCTTGTCATTTCTCATCTAGCTTTTCATCTCCATCTCCCTTTCCTTTTTCACGCTAACATCCATCTTCTCCATGCTAACATTTCTTCTATCCTTCATCCTCTAGTCTTATCATCCATTACGAGAGCACATTCATGTTCTTTGAACCTGCCTGTCCTTTCGATGGGGCATACATGTACCCTAATTTCACTAGGGCATCTCTTGACTGAATTTCTTTGACACAACGCAATGAACTACATTATGTCAAAGAGGGGCAAAATGTAGACACTAAAAAAGTCCTAAGTCTGCGAGCATCATTTTTCTTGGTCCTTGGTCATTGATAATTAAATAATTTTAATTATTTGATTATCCCTGATCGTATTCCTCTATTAATTAAATAGTTTGTAATTATTTAATTAATTCACTTTCTAATCTTTATTCTATCTTTGATCAATTAAAATAAATTAATTGTGTCGCTAACACTCCCTTTGTTCAATAATTAAATAAATCATTATTATTTAATTATTTATCTTTTTATCGTTCGCCTATATTCAAATAATAAAAATTATTATTATTTGTCTATGCATCAACCTTTTCATTCTTCTATAATTAAATAATTGTCAAGATTGTTTAATTATGTGTCATTCCTCTCCCCATTAAATAATTAATTCAAATTAATTATTTAGTATCTAATTTCCACCTCTCCCTATTTAATTAAATTAATTTTATAAATTGATTTAATTAAATGCTGATTTTTCATTTTCCTCAAATAAATAATTTGAATAAATTATTTATCCTCCACTTGTCCATTTCCTCCATTTTCCCTTTTTCAAATAAATACCTTGAATAAATTATTTATGCCTCCCTTTTGGTCAAAGATGCCTTACTCATTAATCTTTGTCATGGTCTTTATTTCTTTCATATTCATTGGTGTCATAATTGTCATAACCCTTCCAGGAATAGCATATTCTTGGTGCATCAATCCTCATCCGTCGATCTTGGAATCTTTCTAGAAGATCGATCTCAGTTGTCTGTTCAAATGGTTGTCTATAAAAATAGTCTTCCTCTTCTATTTTTCCTGAATAGTCATTATCTCCAACCTTCTTGCTTACTCTTGTAGGTATTTGCACAAATTCAACAACAAATATGAGGGAAATATTGGCATAAGAAGGAGAGACAAGAGAAGTGAAGCAACTAAAATGGAGAGTGTTTACTTATGAATGCTTTCATTTTGATTCCTTATTGTTTGTTTTCTCTTGTTTGATGTGGTTTGTAGCTTAGAAGTGTTGGTCCAATCAAACTTCAAAGAAACAGTATAGATGGTCTAGAAATCTCCTTTCAAATATTTCTCTTTTGTCACCTGTTGAGGAGGAGAAGCATCACTCAAGTGATTTTTTGTCAACAATAGACTCATATGTGATCCCCTACACATCTATCATATGATAGATGACCCTTCCCTTCAATGAAGAGATTGGTGGAGTAACCTCTTAATGACAACCATTCTAAGCTTAGTGTTGTGTCCTACATGTCTAGAACTTGTAAACCCTACAATCTTGGACTAACATGTATAAATGGATCACAGTGAATTGACAGTGGAGCCAAAGGAAATCACACTATTTTGGCCAAAGTGTTCTCACTTAGTACTTTGAATGATAGTCATCCTACTCACATAGACTACTTAAGCTCGATTTGACTTTGGGCCTCTATAATCTATGCATAGGAATTTCCTCCTATGGGTATTCATTAACCCTAGAAACAACCTATTCCCTTTTCCATTAACTCAATTGTATTTCTACCCAAAAAGCATAAATACAAGTTACCCTCCCTTTAAAGGATAATCAAATCCTAGGTGTAACTTACAAGCTATCAATATAATTCAAATAACTTAGTAATGAATAACCCTTAAGCTATCCTTGTTTAATCATATCTAGTATATTTATACTTATGACAAACAATCTCTCTTGTTATGGAATAAATACAAGCACTTCACAAAACAAGCATAAAAAAACTTCTATTCCTTTTCAAATCAAATTCTATGAGTTCCTAATGCAAGTACTCTTAAGCAATATCAATGAACAAAGCATTCAATCTCATTCTTTTACAAATAAAGATAAATAAGAGAAGACTTAAATCCTCATTCCTATAATACACTTAATCCAATTGTCTTACTTGTACAACTTTCCAATAGCAACTTACTAGCTTCACTTTATCCACTCAATCAATTCCCCACTAAAGCCTCTTACTCAAGATAACACTATGCTCTCCCACAAAATACTCTATGCTCTCACAAAATACTCAAAACTCTCACAAAATACAATACAATAGAATTGTAGAATAATAATGCATCCCCAAATGAGAGAACTAGCCCCTATATTTATACAAAAAATGGAGAAATTACAGGAAAAATAATGGTGTGTCAATCGACACCTCTCCATGTGCAAATCCACTCACTACACAAAACATAAAGGTGGCAGAAATCTAAGTGTAAACTCAACATAGTATTCTACAGATTGACTTCTATGTCTTGACAGTAGCTTAAGACCAATTCAAATATGCACATGCCCAAAAATGATAATCGACTTGCAACTAAAATGGACTTCTTCAAAAACAGAGCTTTCATATTGTGGTGCCATGTTGCAGCCAACTTCCCTAACATTTGGTGTGGTTTATTACTTTGAAACAGTCTTCTATTTGCATACTACACACAAGCTTAGTTGACTTAGTCATAGCTTATTTCATCGATAGAGAAAAGATGAATCGACTCTTATTTTTAGCATTCAAACCATGCTTTGACTTAGCATGTTATTTTGTTGTTGATTTATCCAATTTTGATGCGTCTAAAGCACTTTATAATGCAACTCATAATATTTTCATCGCTTTATACAAAAGCGTCCAATGTTGAAGTAATTTGTTGTTTTAATTTAAAGATACATTTCCATATATTATTGACTATGGTTTACTTCCATATGGACCTTTATTGTTGCACATTACTTGCATATAAATCGACCTTTATCTTATGTCAAACATATGTATTAATCGGCCTATAATACTTTGCATAGTATATTTATATACAAATTGGCCTCTATCAATTATCATATATATATATATCAACAAGTAGCCTTAATGCTATCATATATATATATGCATTTTCTATGACAATCAAATATGTATACATTAGATATTCAAATCAAGTTAACATTCATATAACAATAATATCGACTATATATATATACATATATTAATATATTTGTATTGACATTTTCGTTTTTCAAACATACATATGTATTGAAACATGTATACATATGGATATATGTATATATCTTACACACACACACATTCCATTGCACAATCAAGCACATATACAACTACTATCTTATTGATAGGGAACATTTGTGCGATGTATATATACATATACACATACATGTATTGTCTATTTGATAACTCCATGCTCATAAGCAACCCATTCATAAGCATGCGTAGGTATGTCTACCTATGTACTTTCATGTGCGTATTCCTTCATGTGTATGGTATATCATCAACATGCATATGCATACATATACATATATTCCACATGTGTTCACCTTATCAATGCATGTATACTAATATAAAGAAGAACTCATAAGCTCCAAACAGATAAACATCATCCAAGAATGCACTCAACAATAAACAAGACCCTTACTAATGTAAATCCATCATACTAAGGATGACTTACCAATTCCCAACATAATAACTTGACTCAACCATTCTACTGTGAGTGTGTGCTTAAGCTCAATTAGGTTACGTTACTGGTTACCTGACCAAGTTCTTCTCCTAAGTGATACTTCCCCTCACCCCTAGATGAATGAACATATACCTCCATCCAACTAACACATTCCCACAATAGTTAGTTGTTCAACAATATATGCTTTCACATAACATTTCTCCATAGTTAGAATATCCAATTCAATAACCATCCATTTCACATATATGCATTCCATCACATATCATTAATGAAATAACATTCATTCATAATTCATTGATAACAAAGTGCAAGCACAATTTATTCTCATTCAGAATTCTAATTACATTCACACATGTAATAATTTACCCTCACAAAGTAATAGTAAATATGTAATTACACAATGGGGTGTGACACTTAAACCCTTAATCCCTCAACCCTCTACCCTAATCCCTTAATCCCCACCACTCCATATCTCCCTCCTCCCCCCTCTTTCCTTCCCACTCTACCAATCTATACACCTTAATCCCTAAACCCTTAGCCTTATTCTTAAGCCCTAATCCATCAACTATCAACATTCAACCATATACATTAATCCCTAAGCCCTACACCCTCAACCCTCATCCATATACCCTATACCCTCACCCTTAAATCCTAAACCTTGAACATTGCACCATCAACCCTATACTTAAGCATTAATCCCTCAACCCTCAACCGTATGCCTTAAACCCCAAACCATACACCCTCAAACCTTATCCCTACACCAAACACCCTCAACCCTTATCCCTATACCAAATGCCATCAACCTTATACCCTAAACCTTCAACATTGTTCCTCAACACTATACTTAAATAAATGCTAAACCATACATTCTCAACCCTTCACCCTATACCTACCAATCCCTATCTCCTTCTCTCTCTCTCTTCCTCCCACCCTACCAATCCCTATCGCTAATATCCTTCTCTCTCCAGGCCTCTCCCACACCTCTGCTACCTTGAGCATTGTACCATCAACCCTATACTTAAGCCTTAATCCTTTAACCCTCAACAATATACCTTAAACCCCAAACCCTACACCCTCAACCCTTATCCCTATACCAAATACCCTCAAGCTTATACCTTTAACCTTAAACATTCTCCCTCAACCCTCAAACCTCAACCCTCAACCCTATACTTAAACCCTAAACCCTACACTCTAAACCTTTAACCTTATGCCTTATACCAAAAACCCATATCATAAACCCTATACCCAATATCATAAACCTTAGTACCTATACCCCAAACATGTAATCTTATACACTCAACCCTAAACATTAGCCCTCAATTGTAAACCCTCAACCCTCAACCATTAACCTTATACCTTAAACACTAAATCCTACACTGTCAACCCTCATCCCTATATCATATACCCTCAACCTTATACACTAAACTGTGAACATTATCCCTTGACACTATATACTTAAATGCTAAACCACACATTCTCAAGATCCTTCACCCTATGCCTTATACCCTCATCCCTAAACACTATCCCTCAACCCTCAACCCTCATCCCTATACCCTATAATATATTAATATAAGAATATAATATATAATATTGTATAGGAGTAAATTTGCACCCCATGTGCAAATTCCCCTTTTTCCCTTTCCCACTTTAGAAAACCAAGTTTGGAGGCTAAAATCTACATAATCCCACTACCTTGGCTCCACTTGGTGCTTGTTTTGTGTGTCAGTAGAAGAGAAATGATCATGGATTCCCACGTGGCGTGTAGACATCTACATGGTACGCTAATGTCCATAACAAATTCCCACATTTGAAGCATGCAAAGATGTTACACTTTCTATTTTGAATAGCTTGTAACGCCTCCACTTCAACCTCACCAACCCAAAATTTCCTATTACGCTCATTTCTCTACAAATTCACCCTTCATGCATTTCCATATTTGGAGGAATATTTTTGGCATCCTTCAAAAGCTTAAGCAATCCATCCAACATTCCATCCATCACTTTTGCAAGCATTTTTAGTAGTAGCAACAACATACTCTATCACTTTGGTAGAGAAAGTGTTGGATGACGCCATTGCAGCAATGGATCGAGTACTCACATCTTCTTCCCATTAGCCTTGAGTGCTTTTGGTGGAGGTGGTAAATCTTCCACTCCTCTCTATTATGTTGGTTGAGTAGCTCTTTTATTGCTTAGTAGTGTTTTTATACTCTTTCTTTATCACTTTTAACTATCATCTTTATCTTGGTTGTATGTGGAGGTGGAAACACCAAAGCGGGGTCTGACTGAGGTAGGCCCCTATATGGCCCTTCCCCAACATTTTTCTCTCTTCTATGTACAACTTTAGGTGCTTTTTGGAGTTTTCTAGAAATAAGAATTTGTTTGCAGGAATCTCTTTATAGGTATAATTTTCCTTCTATCTCATTTGTGCACTTCTCATTCATTTCACGATCTCTTTTTGAATTCCTAGAAACCATCTGTTAAGCTGCTAGTTTATTCTCAGAGTTTACTCTTATCTTTCATATTTTCTGGTCGTACAAATGCCAGCGCCCCTGTGAGATGCCAACATGTCACGCTGTCATCCCAGTTTTGCACTTTTTTCCTTTGACAGAAAGCTCTCTGAGACACAGAGTTGAACCTGAAAGTTGACTCGCTTGGCCTCTTTTCTTGGTCTGGATCTATAGATTGACTGAAGAATTTCTCACTCCTCATCATTCTCGCTTTAAACTTCCTAAAACCCACATTAGCTGAGGTAATTTTGGGTAGCCTTCCACTCTTGGCCCTCCATGACCTAGGGCCTTGAACGTGGTCAGTCCTCGACTCTTACATTTTTGGTGAACCCGACATGAACCAACATTTGTTCATCCATCAATATTAAGACTTCTCCCTTATACCTTGTGATTGTTGTATCCCTGAGAGTTGTATGAATATTACAACCAAGTCAACAACTTCTGGGCACATCGTTAGGAGAATTATATGACACCTTTTTATGGACATGTCGAAGGACACTTCTAGTTTTTCTACTGGTCTCTCTACTAGTTTCACTACTGGTTTTTCTATAGGCTTCTTTCCTGGTCCCACCCTCAATTTGGAGCAGTTATCAAAAGGGGAGTTAGGGTTCTCTAATGAAACCAACCCTTTCCCTACTCCTCTTGCATCTCCCACACCATCATCGGTAGACGAGCGTGAAGCTTTTCAAATCCCTCTTGAATACATCGCCACCCTAAGAAAAAGGTTGGGTGACCTAGGAAATCATTTAGAAACAAACTTGAGGATGGACAGAGCTACTCAGGTCATCGATTTAAAAAATATGGTCGAAAAAGATCAAACAAGCTTAGAACTCCTAGCTAGTCTTACTAGTCTGACTAAAGAAGGCCCTCCTTCAAGTAATCCTCATTTTATATAAGGAGCCTCTTTTGAAAGAAAATAAGGGAAGTTGGGAGTATCAATGCCTTCCATCTTACTACACATGGTTGATGTTGTGCCCTCAATCAACATTCCTTCTACCTCTGAGAAGCTCGAAACTATCAAAGTGAACAAGGTCCCCTTAGGCTTTAGCTTCACCCCTCCTGTCACCTCTAGTGGTGGAGGTTTTGGCAAGGTGAGTGGTGGAGGCTTTGGTAGTGGTGGTGGAATCGGCAAGGGAGGTGGTGCTAGTGGAAGCAGTTCCAATGGAGGTCATGATGGTGGCTCTAGAAGTGGAGGTGGCTCTGGTGGAGGCCACACTAGTGGCAAAGGCTCTGGTGGTGGCTCCGATGGTGGTCACACTAGTGGTTCTGGTGGCAGCTCTAGAGGAGAATCCTCTGGACCTATGTCTTCTAATGACCTATTCTAAATACCCTTCTTTAGAATATGGGTAGGATGCAGAGCCAGTTGGTGAGTCTTTCCCAAGCCTCTACCCAACCCATCTTTCAGCCCTTTGTCCAGCATAATCCGCTATTAGCAGCAATTTTAAACATTCCCTTTCCTCAATGGAGACTCTAAAGTTTGAGAAATATAGCAGCAAAGGGGACCCACAGACACGTGTGTACACTTTTAATGCCCTGTGTACCGAATTCTTCCATCATGATGTGCTAATGGAAAAATTACTTCCCCAATCTCTCAAGGATACGATGCTAGATTGGTACTATTCCTTTCCAAATAATTCTATCTTCTCTTTTGATAAACTTGTGAACCAATTCCTTAGATAGTTTCTAGCTAACATCGGGCCGAAGATGACTTTCTCAGATCTCGTCTAGTGTAAACAAGGAGAAAACAAAAAATTACTAATTTCATAGCGCAATACCAAGCACTCTTCTTGCAAATCTCATACCTGTTGCCCAATTCCGACATGCAAAAGGTATTCTTGGGGAACTTACAAAGGCCTTGGCAAGAGAATTTTTCCCTTATGAAGTATCCTTCTTTCACGCATTTGTGTGTAGCTTTGCAAGAATATCAACAGAAGGTTACTCAATTCGAGGGACCTTCCTCACATTCTCGTCCAGAGGGAAGGTCTATAATATCAACTTCTAGGAAAGGAAAGTTTGTTATGAATGCATTTTCTACCACAGATTATGGTAATCTTAGATGTAATAGGAAGTTCACAAAGTTTTTAGAATCTTATTCCTCCATCTTGCAAAATTTGTTGAGGGATAAGATCATAACTTTGCCAAACCTGAAGCCAGTCAAAGAACCTTACCCTAATTGGTCTAATGAAAATACCTATTTTCAATACCACTGAGTTAATGGAAATGATACCCAACGTTGTATGTGCCTGCATCATGAAATATAGGATTGCATCAAGGACAATACTATCCATCTAGATGGAATCCAACAACGCACAAATAAGTCAGTGGCGAAAGAGAATAGTGAATTGCAGATATACACAGACCTATTTTTGTCACATTCTGGTAATATGATTGTTAATCCCACCGACTCTCTAACCCAGTCTGATGCCTATGTCAATATGGTCACAACCACAACTACCACACAATCTACATCTGGTTCCTCAGATATAACATTTACTTCACAAGATCTACCCTTGAACAATAAGCCCTCTCCTCTTTACATTCTCGCTCACCTCAATCGCAACATTGTGATAAGAGTCTTAGTAGACCTCAAAATTTGAGTGAATGTTATCACAGAGGAAATTTCGTGGCTTAATTCATTACATAGAAAATAATATGAAGCAACAAAAATGACCATCTGCATGCATGATGGTCTTTCATTAAAACATTATAGCTCAATAACTTTTTCCTTCTTAGTTGGACATAGGGCTATTGACATAGTCTTTGATGTCATTTTGGAGTTTTAGTTGTTTAGAATGAAGCTAGACATCCCTTGGCTAGCTTCCATGAATGGAGTTTCCTCCATTATTCACAAATGCTTAAAGTTTTCCCATGAAGGTATCATGCATGTAGTGCATGACACTAGATACCAACTCTTGGTGTTCCGTGGTGGATATTTGTTGGATCATTTTTGGCCTGCCCCAGTTGGTCTGCTTCCTCCAAGGATGGATCTACTTTACAAGAATTATGTAAAGTATAAGACTGGGGGCAAGGGAAATTCAAAACTGACCCTTTCTATGATACAACAATCCGTATAGAGGAGAAGCCTGCACCAACTGCTCCCTCTTCCTGGAAAGGAAAGGAGGAGTCGACAACAGCTCCCTCTCCTTCTCATAAAGGAAAAGATAAAGTTACATTTCCCTGGACTACCACAACCTCTCCCCTTTCTTGGGAAGAGTATTGGATGAGTTAGCCTGATGACTATCCACTAAATCCAATGATTCCTCCTTGGTGTAGACCCAAGCTAAGGATCATAGATCTCCCTAACGAATACCCTAGACCATGGTACTACTTATATGGTAGAAAGAGGGGTTACAAAAGGGAATTAAATCTGAGGCCTCCTACTACTCCTACTTCTAGAGCAACAAGCGAGAAGAGGCTCATTTCCAAGGCTCTCGATCTGACTCTTCCTACTGCTTCTCAACCTGCTCCCATATAGGAGTTTGTTCCTCCATTGAAAATGGTAGCAATGGACACTCCTATGAATGAGCATGATCCTTCCATCCCTGGACAACCCCTAGCCACTAGCTCTAAGAGTCATAGAAATTGCCTTGCACATAAGCGCAAGCATCGATGAAAGGCCCATATGGATGATCAGGCCACTGTGTAAAGAAAGGAGGAAGGAGAGAAGACTACCCCTGTCTCAAGGTCTATTGCAGTGTCCTCCTCTCTTCTCCCCTCTGCTTCCATTCAAATTAGTTCTGTACCACCTCCACCTCTATTAGCATTTGTTCCAAATGCTCCACCCTTCCCAAAACCCATAGACATGGAAAACACCTCAGTGGTGTCTACTATGGTTCTCTCTGCCTCCTCTTCCTCTACACCTCTTTCCTCATTCATGGGGAGTTCACATCTCCTAATGAAATGAAATTTGGAAGGTATTTCTTCTAGTAGTGGAGAATACAAGAGGATCCCACCTTCTCTGCAAGGTAGCCCCGTGTTGACTTGTTATGTTTTAGCAACAAAACTAGTCCTAGTTTCCCCTGAGTTTTTCACCACTCCTGAATCACTTGGTTAGCCCAGTGGTGGATCTCAGGAGCACCCTCTTTCATCCATTGAGATTGAACATGGCACTCCTATGAGGTGTCTGTTCAAGTTTGTAGATGAAGTTTCAGCCTTGTCAGCAATCTTTTTCTAGATTGTTGACCCTTACTTACTCCACAAGAGGTGAGTGGAGAAGACCTTGAAGGGCATTCTTCCTTAGCCCTTGTTGCGGGAGGGTTAGAAGCTCCTCCCCTTGATGTCACACCATTACAAGCTTGTCCTCCTCCCCCCTATGATGATCTAGAGTGGGAAACAGATGACCTCTTGGTCAATCAATTTTAAGGGAGGATCTTTCTTCTTTACCTTTAGATTAGATATGTGTTTGTGATGTGTTTCCCTTGTAACTATGCTATGTGTTCCTGGATGACCCATGTCACCCTCGTTGTTTCTTGGATACAATTTTTTTTTTTTTTGTAAACCTCCCTCTATTTTTATCATCATTCTTCCATGTTTGTTCTTGGTTTTCAATAAATTGCAGATGATGCAAAGCATTGGGGGCATTTAGGCTTCCCTTCCATATTGACCCAATTTTTTATTTTTATTTTGTCTTCCATGCATTCTTCCTGATCTGGTTGAGGATTGATGATCTTTTTCCTTGCACCATGGTTACCTATTATATAAGCATTGATAGATATGAACCCGCAAAACTAGATCCCCCTGTTCCCTTTGTGTTTTTCTCATTTTTTTTTTCTTTATCTTTCTCTCTTCTTTGCTTGAGTTGTCCCTTTCATGTGAGACAATGCCATTTCTTTATCACTTTGATTTTTGAAAACGCATCCATTACCAAATGGATCTTTTCTGAAAAATCCTTGCAAACATTCATTTTTCAAAGACAACATTTGAAACAAGGGATCCTTTTGAAAGAATTTGAAAACCCTCCTTCGAAGTGGGAATCACTTTGATCTTCCCCTCATGTGGGGGCATATTCTTTCTTTCCAATTCCTTGATAAAGTGATTCCTTGATGATGAATTGATTTGAGAATGAAAAACATCTCTTTCAAACTATGTGTCCTTTGAAGTGGACCCCTTCTTTACGTTGGGTTCCCGAGGGACCCCTTCAAAAAAATTCCAACTTATTGATGGTTTGCATAACTGTCCACTTCCCGACATGTTCTATCCGAGGATAAACATGTCACTGCTTTGGACTCTATGGAGTTACTTCCTTCGATTTCCTCCATGAGAGAGATCTTGGGGGGTACCTTCCTACAGGGTTGAGAACCTGTAGGGTGCTTCCTCTTAGATTCCTCCATGCAAGAGATCTTGGAGGTCTCTCCCCTACAGGCCTACGGGTCTATAGGGGGCTTGCCTTTGCTTTCCTCCATGTGAGAGATCTTGGGGGACACCTCCTTGCAGGTATGCGGGTCTATAGGGAACTTTCCTTGGATGTTCTTCATGCGAGAGATCTTGGAGAATATCCTCCTTATAGGTCTATGAGTCTGTAAGGTGCTTCTTGGGCTTCCTTTATGTGAGAGATCTTAGGGGATGCCTCTTTGTAGGTCTGTAGATCTGTAAGGTTCTTTTTTTCTTCAACTTCATAGTTTTGAGAAGCAATCAAGTCCTTTGCTTGCCCTGCACTCTTGAGTTCGCAAGATCATGGTCTACTTCCTCGATGGTACAGGTATACATTTCTAACTCTACTACTTTGATTTAATTTACCGAACACTCATCAGTATTCGTGCTCGCTAAAGTGGGGAAAAAATGTATAGAATTAAATTTGCACCCCATGTGAAAATTCCCCTTTTTCCCTTTTCCACTTTAGAAAACCAAGTTTGGAGGATAAAATTTGCATCAACCCACTTCCTTGGTTCTAATTGGCACTTGTTTTATGTGTCAATAGAAGATAAAATGTCAATAGAAGATAAAATGTCATGGACAAGCACGCAACATGCAAACGTTTGTGTGGTGCACTAACGTCCATAACGGATTCCTGCATTTGAAGCATGCAAAGACATTACACTTTCTATTTTGAACAACTTGTAACGCCTCCACTTCGACCTCACTGATCTGAAATCACTTGTTATTCTCATTTCTCTAAAAATTCACCCTTCATTCATTTCCATCTTTGGAGGCATCTTTTTGGCATCCTACAAAAGCTTAAGCAATCCATCTAGCATTCCATCCATCACTTTTGCAAGTATTTTTAGTAGCAACAACAACATACTCTATCACTTTAGTAGAGCAAGTGTTGGATGATGCCATTACAATAGAGGCTCTAGTACTCTCATCTTCTCCCCATTATCCTTAAGTGCTTTTGGAAGAGGTGGTAAAGCTTCCACTCCTCTCCTCTATTACATTGGTTGAGTAGCACTTTTACTGCTTAGTAGTATTTTTATAATCTTTCTTTATCACATTTATCTATCATCTTTATCTTGGTTGTGTGTGGAGGTGGAAACACCAAAGTGGGGTCTAACTAAGGTAGGCCCCTATACGACCCTTCCCCAACATTTTTCTCTCTTCTATGTGTAGGTTTAGGTACTTTTTGGAGTTTGTTGGAAAGAAGAATTTGTTTGCAGGAATCTCTTTGTTGGTATAATTTTCCTTCTATCTCATTTGTGCACTTCTCATTCATCTCACAATCTCTTTTTGACTTCCTACAAACCAACCGTCAAGCTGCTAGTTTATTCTTAGAGTTTACTCTTATCTTTTGGATTTTTTGGTCATATGGACACCAACGCCCCCTATGAGACACCAACGCGTCGTGTTGTCGTCCTAGTTCTACGCTTTCATCCTCTAACAAAAAGCTCTCTGAGACACAGAGCTAAACTTGAAAGTTGATTCACTTGGCCTCTTTTCTTGTTTCGGATCTATAGAGTGACTAAAGGGTTTCTCACTCCTCATCATTCTCGCTTCGAACTTCCTAAAACCCACATTAGCTGAGGTAAGTTTGGGAAGCCCTCCGCTCTTGGCCCTCCATGTCCTAAGGCCTTGAACATGGTCAGTCCCCTACTTTTACAAATATATATTGAAATACATTAATATATATCAATATAATAGATAATATATAAACATTAATAATAATGTCATATATATAATATCATATAATACATAATATATAATATTTAATATAAATTAGATCTCTTGAGTTTAAATAATAGATATTTGTGTTGGATTAGGGGTAAAGCAGGTTTTGATGGGACCCAAAACCCATTATAGACTGATTTTAATGGGATTCGTAATCCAATCAAGCAAATAATTTTGAATACATAATTAAACACATACAAATCGTAGCCCAAAAGCAACAACTAAAAAACCATGACTACACAAGCTGCATCAGTAGAGAAGACAAGGGATCGAGATCCCAGTACAACCAAGAAACCAGAACCTAGAAACCTTAGGTAAATAAAGAAACTGCCTACATCAGCCAGGCATCAACAAACTAGCCACTCAGAGAGTACACCACTGAGCCAAGAGAGACAGTCATCTTAATAGTGTAGAACACCATCAAGCCCCAAAACAAAAACACCAGCAACTCCAAAAACCCCACCTCAATAGGGAACCCAATGGAGCACTAAGTCACAATAGCCTTCATGCAGTAGCACCCAACCTGAAATGCCAACTCCAACTCCACCTTAATAGGAGGGAGCTCCCCTCTATAGGAGAGGAAGAAATGAGATCCCAGACCTCCAAAGCCTTCACTCATCTTCCCACTCAAGCTCCCCCTCAATAGGAACAAACAGATAAGAAAATAACTCTCCACCAAATCTATAACAACCACCTTCACCTAAATAAAAGACGGCTCTACCTCAATAGGAATAGTCTCCACCTCCATAGAAGACACCCACTATAGATTTAGAAAGAAAACATTAGAAGAAAGGGCGGTCACAACCACCTTCGGCAAGGAAGGAAACTGGTACATGAAAGGAGTAGAAAAGCCACAACTGAAACCCAACAGATCAAATTCCGTAAACACAGGAGCCTTCAACCAACACAAAAAAATAGCCATCAGAAGATAATAAACTCCCTTCATAAGAGTAATCATCACCATCATAGGGAGGATAAAGACCCAGAAGTCACACAACAACAATTTCATAGTAGGGAGAACTCCTATAAACTATGAAGAACGAAGACTCCAAAAAGCAAAAACAAACCCCTTCAGCAAGTTCAACTTCAAAAACCATGGGCACCAAGCCACAATAGAGAGGCTCCCTACCATCACCAAAGAAGCAATATCAACAAGTTTAAATACCTCCCACTTCTAGCCCACCAAATCCAAACCCATTAACAGGAGCAACACCCCAAACCAGGCCTAAAGGAAAAAGATCCCACAAGGGAACCCATCAAACACCAATGAGGACCCATCAGCTAAGTTCTTTCAAGAGGAGAAGCACAACTACAAGCAAAGGAAATAAAACCCCCAACACATAAAGATATTCAACCACTTCTTGGGGCTAAGCACCATGCTCAAAAAACCCAATGAACAAGCTCCAAAGAAGGATCTAAACCTGCTCAGAGAGGTCTACACAAGACGGCCAAAAAAAGGCCACACACAACAAATGTGATAGTCACACAAAAACAAGAAACACTGAAGAGCCAGTGCAGGGACGAGCCCTTCACTGCACCCACCAAAATCTCTTCAAACACCAAAGAGGTCAGAAAGCCCAAAACCACGAAAGCACGCTGAAAAGAAAGCTTCAGAGGCAACCCCCACACACACCCAGGAACACAATGAACCCATCCAGAAACCTCCCATGTAGCAGTAGCATGAGAGAATACAAAAATCTCACCCACGAGCATCAAAGCAACCCATGAAGCAAGCAGATCTACATTCTGCTCATCCTCAACATCACCACCATCACCCGAAGATTTCAAACTTCCACCTCCAAGGTGCTTCCCGCCCACTCTCGCTCCCAACCTCTCCATTTCATTTTTCAATTTGTTACCTTGTCCTCGTGACACTTTTGATAGTTAATATATTAATATATTTATAAACAATATCATATTATATATTATATATAATATTAATGTATAGTATATTAATATGTAAAGTCTTAACTGATCGGTTGATTGAAAAACATCTATAACTTTTAAACAATTAACTATTTTTGAATCCAAAAGATGCATCACACACTATGCTTCACAAATTATAGTTTGAAAAAAAATCATAATTTTTTGACCAAGTTAGGGTGGCCGGAAAATAGTTTTTAATATTTAAAAAAAATTGTACTAGAAAATTCATAACTAAATATTTACTTGTGAAAAAATTACAAAAAAATATGTGTCACATTTGGGCATGTGTCACATATATGCATGTTTCCTCTATTTATATTGAAAGATTCAAAATAAAATATTAATTTTTTCTCCATATTAGGGTGGTCAGACAAACACTTTTTTTTTTTCCTGAAAATTTAGTACTACTGCATTGAAATTTCAAATTTTCACTAAATAGATTTTTTTTTTCAAAAAGGACTAGTAGCTTAGAAACTAGACTCAATTTGCTACAAATTTTGTTTTTATATATTTTTCAAATTATGCTAATAACCTATTCAAAATTTTATGTCAAATTGTGTAACTCTAATTTTTTTAATTTTCATTGCCACTTAGGGCCCTAGTTTGGCCCCCCATGATCCTGTACTAGTCCAACTGCTCACCACCATAGTATAATTGTACATATTAGAAGGGACAATTTCATGTCTATAGGAGGTGGGAGCCTCTAAAGTTTCAACATTTTGCATCTCCAGCTAAAAGATGCTTGTTGCAATATGAAATTCTTAGCAATTGAGCTCTAAATGTTGTTTGGTATTATGTAGGCACCAATTTGGCATTGTTACCCCAATGAAGTAAACTCACCCTGGAGGCTTTCCGTCAGATGTGTTTATTGTATCTAAAAGTGATGGGACTCCTCCATTGTTCAAATGGGTATTCCAAGTCCTATTTTGTCTTTGGTAATTCTGATTTTATCCCTTATTTTGACCTTGATTTTGGTTGTAGTTAGACTAATAATTCCTTTGGGAATTCTATAAATAATTATTCTAATTTCTCAAATGAGTGACTTTAGCATTTAGCTTCCTCATTTTCTCAGCAAGTTCTTTGATTTCACCTTTCTCCTCTTGCATCCTTGAGGAAGCATAATTTTGCAAGTAAACCAGTTGAGTGGGTAGAACTTGTCCTAGTGGAGCTCCTAGATGGACTATTTACTACTTTTGGGGAATTGGATTCATGAGGATGGTATGATGAGTCAAAGCTTGACTTATCCCTTGAATTTGGTTTTGGACTGTTGATGCCCCCCAAATGATTGATTGGTCTTGAGATATTTTGGCCTAAATCTATGCTAACCTTTATTGCTTTAGTGTACACCTCTACCAAATTTTTTGGAGATGGATTGGATCTTCTTACAAAAACTAAAGTGATATTATCCAAGACTGCATAATAGACATGCTTAGCTAGCTCACCTTCTACATTAGAGGGTGCTTGAAACCTAGTATAAACCTTATCAAATCTATTATTGAAAGAGTTTATTGGTTCATTATATTGCCTTTTCACTTCAACAAACTGCTTGTACAACTTAGATAAGATAAGAATCTTATATTTCCCTAAGAATTTATTCTTCAAAATTTCCCAGGTGGTGACAATTACTGCTAGCAAATGAATAAACCAATAAAAGGCTTCTTCCCTCAAAGAATGAGGAAAAAATATGCATGCTACATCCTCATGATCCATCCTTCTATTAAAGAAAGACCTCCTTACAAGATTTTAATGTGAATCTCAGTTGTTCTATTAGGATCATTGGCATAGAACTTAGAAACGAAATTTTTGGGGTTCTTGGGCATGTCATGGTAGTTATTGAATGCAATAGGTGAGGAGTTATTTGCTAATGAAGCCATTGTTGGAGGTGGTGGTTGTGGTACAATAGAGGGAATATAAGATGAAGATGAGGTTGAAATGGAAGATAAAGATGAAGTGGAAGTATGGGGTGGGGTTGATAAATGTCTCCCTATTGCAACTCTTCTAACTTGTGTAAGGGATCCAGTCTCAACAAATTCTCCTTGGTTAGGTGCAGATTTGAGTATTATTCAAAAAAATTCAGGAGAGAATGATCCTATACACTTCAATTTTTGTTAATAAATAATCCCTTCTTCTAGTACCAAACTTTTGATGATTTTTTTTGCACATTCACAACATAGACAGAGTAACAGAGTACCTTATCTCTTGAAAGGAAATCTATCTTCAAAAAACTTCAGAAAGATAACCCCAAGGCTTCAACTTTCAAGTATTGACTTTGCAAAAATGACACATGGTAGATGTAATGTTGGTTTCACAAGGGGCACTAATATTTAGCTGGAACCTCTAAGGACAAGGGTTTGTAAAATCTGAAATCTAGTATAAACCCTAGCCGTATTTTCAAATCTGCAATCTAAAAATGATTGCAATCATCAAATATGGCACTTTTGTGATGTTATTTTTTCCTAAACTAACCCAATTTTTTTTTTTTTTTAAAGTTAAAAAGATGATGGTTTATAAATCCTAAATATTAAAACCTAAGGTCAATCACAACAATGGTTGATGTTACAAATAAACAAATCCCCCATTCAAGTGATTTCTATTTAATCAAGGTTAAACCCACAACGCTTCACAAATAGTACAATATTCAAAGGAAAAATGAAATATTTTTTTACTATAAACCTTCAGACATATATCCAATTACTGGCATAAAATGGACAAACATTAACATTGAACCATGCATTAAAAATCCCAAACTAATCATACACTAGAATTTAGAATCAAAAAATCACAAATGGTATGAGCAAGAAATTTATCAAGTACGCCAATACTTTTTCATTATTATAACTAAAATAAAAGTAAAACTAGAAATAAAGTTGGAAGAAGGAACCATGCATGCATTTAGAAATAACAAGAAAAGTCACCAACACTTCAATGTCTTTGCTTGTATTAAACTCAAAATGCCTTTACAATGACTCATGTTCAACCTTGTACAAATGAGAGAAGGTTGTCTTTTATAGAAAAGGTTTACAAAATCAATGGTAGAGATCAACTCAAAACCAATGGCCTAGATTACATTTGCATTTAATATTGGAGGTGCATTAAATGTTTATAAAATAATCCTCTTTATCCTCCAATTTAAAATCTATTAAATAAGAACCTAAGAGAATGTAAAACATATTAATATTTTTACATTAAATACATCTTACAAATCTCATAAAATCTTGGTGCATTCATTTTGAGGCAACCAACTTATGGCTAGTTATAATTTTACAAAATTTTATCTTTTATCACAAAATTTTCAACTTCTCTTTCTTTTATAACATATTTAACAAAATTTGTAAGTATAACTGTCAATTTATCATTTGGAGGAGCCTAGGTGGCATTAATTTTATAGGCCAAAGCATCATATTTGTCCATTAGTTGGTTGTGAAGATCGATGCAGGACCTCCTCCATCATATGACCTCTAATCAGACCAAAAACTACACAACATTGAAAAATTCCTTATCTAAGTTGTCAATGGACTACCTTTGTATAACTTTCTACCAATGTTGTTTTAGATTCGCATCATTAGTTTTTATGTAGTATTTGTAGGGACCTTCACCATATCTTTTAGATACTATTCATAGTTTGCAAGTAATTCATTTATTCTTCCAACAATATTACTCATCTCAGGCATTACCTGAGATATGACTTCCTTCCAAAAATCCAGTGCGCACACCCAAAATGTTGGCTCTCTAAATTTATCCTTAGGAAAAATACATTCCTTCATTATTTTTGTGGAGAGTCCTTTGATTACCTCCAACTTTGGATATGTCATTTCATAATACTTCAAGAAGACAATACATTCTTCAATTGTCTTATCAATCTCTTCTTTCAAAATTATAAAATTATTGTGCATTTCATCTGCCATCACAATTGCCTTATTCCTAGTGGCAGCAATACTACTAATCCACTCATGTGTGGTATGTGTCCACGTTTTATATTCTCCATTTTATTAACATCATCCTTCAAAAGAAGAATTAGAGTAGTAACTTTCCTTAAGACACTCTGAATGGGCGTCACTGATTGTTGGATAAAGGTTGAGAGTTCTACAATCTACGCCTTCAACTCTTTCTTTGTGATCTAATATTTACCCATTATCTTCAATATGTTCGTTACGGACCCCTGAAATTCATCCATCTCATGTTCTCTACTAGTGGGGCCAATGTTAATTGAAGAAACTTTTTATTCCTCTAGAAAAATTGTAGCAGTGTCATTATCCATCGAAGGCATTGCTACATGAATGGTTCTTGAACCCAAGGCATCCTTGGTCACACGGGACCTTATTTTTTCCTTCTTTGTCTCCTTGTCCTACCCAATGGAGGCCAAAATTTCCTCAAGGATTTCCTTTGGATCCTTCACAACAAGAGCCTCATTTTTTTAGTTTTTCTTTAAGCCATGTTGGAGCTATTGTTTATGCTAAAGAAGTGGGTATTTCTGCAACTTATCCTCTAGAGTCACTTAATTGGTTTGTTGCTCAATTTGTGATTCCTCTTCTTTCTCTTCAATTTGAGATTCTTTCTCCTCTTGTAGCCCACAATATTTATTCCTACATCTCCCTCAAAAGTATTTTCCTCATGATCAGGAGCAATAGAAGTCTCCTCTACTACATACATACTCTCTAGATTCTCCCTTTCTTTCTTCTACATTTCCTTTAGGATTTGATCAACACTTTCCATGGAGGGAGTCTCTAGAATTTTTTGGGAGGAATGAGGAGAAGAAAATGCCACCCAATTTATTATAGCCTGATTGGTTGGTGAAAGAAAAAAAAATATCAGTTAGTTGCTTTGGTAGGTTATTGAGGTGATCCATCAAAGACTTTGGTAGGCTAAGAGAGGTGGAGGAAGAAGTGGAAGGGATGGTAGGTGGTAGGGTAGAGATGGTGAATTGAGGGATGGAAAGGGAAGAGCAAGAAGGGGAAGAACTAGTTGAAGAAGAAAGTGAAAGCTCCACCAAAATGGTAGAGGTGGAAGGCATGGAAGAGGTGAGATGTACTAAGATATCAATGGCGGACAAAGAGGAAAGGATTGGAGGAGGAACGTGATAAAAATAATGGGAGCAAAAAATGATGGTGGAGATGGAGGAGTTGATATCAAAGCTAGTGAAGGAGACCTTTGGGGAGGAGAGGGAGGCTCTGTTGCTAGTAGAGGACTTGTGATTGGAGGAGGAGAGGGTGGAGATGAATCTTTAGGAATTGTCTCCATAGCCACAATGCCTATCTTCTTTTTTCTCTTAAGGGGTGCGGGGAGTGAAGGGGGGCTTGCTAGCCTCTCTAGCCTTTCTCTTATATACTTGCAGTTTCTCGATGGGGCATCTTTCTTATGTATCTATCTTTTCTTTTCCTCTCCTTTGTGGAGTGGTGTTGGATTATTTGTGTGTTGATCATGTACTCAAAGGTTCATCATCCTTCATTTTCTCAATATCACAAGATTGAGAATTCTCTTATTTTCCCCCATATGTGAGCTCCAAGCCTTGATCTAGGAGGACTGAGATGTCTAACCATCTCATGGTTATCCTAAGGTTTGGCCAAGTGACCTCTAAATCTATTTCTTCTTCCTCAGTCCAATCTATAAGAGGGATGGATTGGCTCCACCCTACTATACTCTACTATTGGAATAATGGATAAATCTGTCTCTATGTTGTCATTGATGTCACCATGTTGGCAGTCTGGTCTGGTACCCTAAACCGATGTGCAAAACAGGTTTACCTCCAGTGATGGATTCGATATTTTTGGTACACTCGTTGGTATTCTTGTCTGCATTTCTCCACAGTTGGCAGTTACTATTTGCGGTTTTGGAAAAAAATTATATGGTTGTTGAAGACATGCACGTTCAGAATATTATGTGCTTTAGTGCTCGTATGGCGTAGTGGCACTATTCTATTGGTTGCCTTTTGCATTGAATTCTATTCTTGCCCGACTTCTTGGGTTAATTGTGATTTGGTGGATTAATTTTGCTATGTGGATATATGTGCGACCTATCTTAGGTATATCTCAACATGATGTAGTGTTCAGAATGTTTAAATTGATTTTTGGAAATATTTTGTGAATGATTGGAGCCGACAGGTTAAAGAAAAGAGGTGCATCTAATTAGGCCGACCTAATTGATGCCCACGGTTAGATCGAGTATAAATATGTTCAATATTCCTTGAAGATTGTATGAGAATGAGAGTGAAGAATTTGTGAAATGAATCCTAAAGTGAAGAAGAGAAAAAATGATGAAATGTGCTAAGTTTGTATATTGAGCATCATCAGTACTACATCAGCACTTGATTGGTGCACCTTTTCAGTTCATTCTAGTTGTATGATCTAACTTGTTCTGTAAATCTTCTATAGGAAGTGAGCTTTCCTATAGGACAGTGAGTCCTTCTTAGTAAGCAGTGAGCTTTTGTATCTGGACAGTGAGTCCTTTTTCAGGGCAATGAGCCTTTTTATTCTCAATTTGAAACTACTATATATTGTGAGTTAATCCTCATCATGATTTTTCCCTCCTTGGGTTTTCCACATAAAAATATAGTGTTTATTATGTTGATCTTACTTTATGTTATTTGTGTTTCATGCTCATCCTTAATAGCAAAATAGTGTGGTTGTGGAATTGATAAGTGTTGAAGTTTTTAAGTTTGAATTTTGTAACAACTAATTCACCCCCCCTCTCAATTTTCCTACGCCTATTTAACAATTGGTATCAGAGCCTTGGTTCCTTGGTGAAGAGCTTAACCGCTTGAGGAGGATCCTAAAGATTGATTAGATGGATGATAAAGGAGAGCTTCAAACTACTCTTGAGGATCTTGATAAATTGAAAAGAGAAAACATAGATCTAAAAGAGAATCTTGATGATGCAAATGAATGTGTTTGAAAACTGAAAGAACAATTCAAGAAATTAAAGGAACGACACAAAGAAGTGAGTGAATAGTTGAAACAAGAGATAATTGGATTGAAAGTGACAATAGAAGAGAAGAAGAGAATTGAAGAATGTCTGAATAAATGGTGCAGAACAAGTATGATGAATACTCTAGACTTGAACATGAGATAGTAAACTTAAGAGTGGAACTAGAGAAGGAAAAACTCTGTGAGAATAATTTCATATCTAGCTCTGATAAACTTGGATAATTGCTTGTTGGATAGAAACCAAGTAAAGACAAAGCTAGTTTGGGAAATAATACTGGTGAAAGTTCAAAAGATGTGAAGAATACAATGAACAATTAGAAGAGTCAAGACAAAGGGAAGCAAAGAAGGAATTCAAGAAACTTTGCAAGGAGACTGCCTATGAGATAGCCTAATGCACAAAGGTATCCCTCTTTCAATGGTATATGTTTTTACTGTAATAAATATGGTCACAAGGCAACAAAATGCAAGAGCAGGAAGGGCCAATTTTCTGGTCCCTTCACTGAACAATGTTTTAAATGTAAGAAGATTGGACATAAAGGTACTGAATGCAGATCTCAGGTGAGAATGATCAATTGAGTAATGAGGAACAAATTTAATGAAGGCAGAATGAATCAATTCTTTAATGGCTTCTGCTATACCTGTAATAAATTTTGACATAGAGAAAATCAATGTAGGTTGAGAGGTAATGGAGGTCAGGGTAATCGGAAAAGTGTTGTTTGCTATAACTGTAACAAACCTAGACATGTCTCAAAAGTTTGTAGAAGTAAGAAGGGAAAGCAGTCTGCTCCGGTAGAGAAAAATGAATCGGTAAAGAAGATCGACAAAGAAGAGATGAATAAGATATGGAAGAAGAAAGAAGAAGAACCTGAAACTATTGATGTGTATGTACCCTCATCTGGTACAGATGACTTATTCAGAAATTAGACCTAGCATGGTCTTAGGGGGAGCATTATTAGAAAATTCTAAAAACCCAATGGAAGAATGGTGTGTCAGAGGCTGGCACAAGGATAAAATGTGAAGAATGAATATTCTGAGGTCTTGGAAAAGGAACCGGAAGAAAGCATGTTGGCGTACTGGTTTGCGGACCGAATTAGGGCTTTTTGTGTTGAGAAGAATGTTTTTAGCATCTTTTTGATGCTTGTCACATTTAATGCATTTTAGGGTAAATTTGATGGTGTATAAGTTGAAATTTGTGAGTCTTCTCTATTAATTAAGCATTTGAAGAATTTGAAAGGTGCCCTGGAGCAATCTTGAAGCAATTCAAAAGGGAATACGAAGAAAATGTCACAGGTAATCTAGAATCTTTTCTCAGTTTGCAAAATGGGGAAGAAGGAAATTGAAGACGTTTTGATTAACAAATTCAAGAAAGCGTAGAAATGGACAAAGAATCGAGTGGAGTCATCCCTCTAAAGCTGAAAGGAGTTGAATTAGAAGAATTTTATCATAGAAAGATGAAAGAAATAGAACTAGGGTTGAACGAAAATGAATTACAAAGCATAAAAACCCTAGGTATGGATTTGTGGAGAGAATTTTTTCGTGTTTTGTTGATAAAGATTTTATTTTGTTCTTGTTGAATCATTTCAAGAATGGCAATATTGTATTGGACAAACCCTACTTAATCACGAAGGAAGCGATTGAAGCGATTACTAGCTTATGTAGTATTGGGGATCTTCCTGAAAAGAAAACTGTGAAGAACAAAGATGTGGAGGAACTAGCTAACTTTAGTAAAGACCCTCGAGCCCTACTAATAAATACACTTGCAGATTCAGCTGTTAAGTATGTTGTGTATATTGTTTCTAACAAAAAAAAATTATAAACCGCAAAGGCTCGACTTCGACTATTGTTGTACACATTGCTTATATGATGGTTAAGGAGAGCAGGCAGTTTGATTTGTGTAGCTTATTTCTTGAAAAACTATTTGAAAATGCTTGAATGTCATTGGTTGAGGGTTATCCCTTTCATTTCGAATCCTTGCTTGTGTGCTTGGTGTTTTACTTTGTGAGAGCCATACCAAGAAAGGATAATGTTGTGTGGGAATCTTGTATTCCTATTGGGAAGCAAGTCTACAAGTATCTAGAATCATTGGCAGATAACGTAAGTGTGTGCAGATCATATTTCACATCCTTGAAAATAAATCTTTGCTTTGGTATACCTACACCGAGTTAGTTTGAAGTGGGTTCTTCCTCTGGTAAAAGAGAATTGGAAGTTGTCATTAGTAATTCCCCTCTGGAATCGAAGAAGAGAAAAGTTATAACTAAAGATATCATTGACATTTTAGAAGAAAAGGAAAAAGAATCTCTGACTAGATCTTAATCCCTTGATCCTGATGACATCCAGTCTATGTTGGTTAAGGGAATGGTGAAGAAACTGGGTGAGTTATGGAATGCAACCTCTCTTATTGACAAACTCAAGATTGATGATGCTTTGGTAGAATATCTACTTCAAAAAGGTATTGAAGTATCAGTTGTTTTTGACTCCTTGCTAAAAAAATTAGTTGAAGTGGTTGAAGAAAGAATGTTGCTTGAAGGTCTGGAAGGACACAAATTGGAAGCCTTGGTTGAAAGGAGATGTGGTAAAGCTAACCAGAGATTATCTAAAATTTTCATGGAAACAAAGAAATGCATTAAAGAAATATCAAATATTTATAAGTATTGTCTCTGGTGGCCTGTTGTAGTAGAAAATTTTAGAAGTAGGATTGAAGCAATTGAATCTGAGATAAACAACATTGGAAAGAACTTTGATATCTTCAAAGACAAAGAAGGGAAACAAAGGCTAAAAGTTGGTGAATTACAAGCTGAATTGATTATCATACAAAGACAAAGAGATGATATGGTGAAAACCTGCTGGCTCCTTAAGGAGATTGTTGAGGTCCAATTAGACCATCTTTCTAGAATACTTATGCAAAAGATTTTGAAAAATTGTGCTCTTCTATAGATTGGTCATATTTTTTCACTCTATTGGCTTTATTAAAAAGTATGTGCACAAGAATGGATTCAGCTATATTCAACTGGATGAAGTTATATCCAGTTATCAAAGAGAGGTACAAGAAGGTATTTCAGGTGAAGAATGTTATTTTCACTTAAATTTTGAGTGTTTGAAAGCTTTGGATGGCTGGAAGTTTTTGAAGAGTTGGAATCCTTTTTGTAATTTTGATGTCACCATGTTTACATCCTTTTTGTCACCCCTTGCCACTAATGTCAAAGGGGGAGAGAGTTAGAGTATAAAGTTATGGGGAGAGATTGAAGGAGAAATTTTACATGTTGCTATCAATGACAAAGGGGGAGATTGTTGGAAGAATGGAGAAGTATGTCTGTATGTTGTCATTGATGTCACCATGTTGGAAATCTAGTCCAGTACCCTAAACCGATGTGCAAAATAGGTTTACCTCCTTCGATGATGGATCTGGTATTTTTGATACACTCTTCGGTATTCTTGTCTGCACTCCTTCGCAGTTGACAGTTACTATTTACAGTTTTGGAAAATTGTTTATGGTTATTGAAGACATGCACATTCAGAATATTATGTGCTCAAGTGCTCGTACAACATAGTGGCATTATTATGTTGGTTGTCTTTTGCATTGAAGTCTATTCCTGGCCTACTTCTTGGGTTAATTGTGATATGGTGGATTAATTTTGCTATGCGGATATGTGTGCGACCTACCTTAGGTCTATGTCGACATGATGTAGCATGCAGAATGTTTAAATTTCTTTTTGGAAATTTTTTGTGAATGATTAGAGCTGGCAAGTTAAAGAAAAGAGGTGCATCTAATTAGGCTGACCTAATTGATGCATGCGGTTAGATCAAGTATAAATATGTTGAACAGTCCTTGAAGATTGTATGAGAATGAGAGTGAAGAATTGGTGAAATAAATCCTAAAGTGAAGAGAAAAAATGATGAAATGTGCTAAGTCTATATATTGAGGATCACCGGAACTGCAACACTTGATAGGTGCACTTTTTCAGTTCATTATGGTTGTATAGGCTAACTTGTTATGTAAATCTTCTGTAGGCGGTGAGCCTTCCTGTAGGACAGTGAGTCCTTCTTAGTAAGCAGTGAGCTTTTGTATCTAGACAGTGAGTCCTTTTTCAGGGTAGTGAGCCTTTTTATTCTTAGTTTGAAACTACTTTATATTTTGAGTTAATCCTCACCGTGTTTTTTCCCTCCTTGGGTTTTCCACATAAAAATCTGGTGTTTATTATGTTGATCTTACTTTCTGTTATTTGTGTTCCATGCTCGTACTTAATAGCAAAAGTGTGGTTGTGGAATTGATAAGTGTTGAAGTTTTTAAGTTTGAATTCTGTGACAATTGATTCACCCCCCCTCAGTTTTCATGTGCTTGTTTAACATCTACATCATCCAAGATCAGGTCATCATCTTCAATTAACAAAAAAGGTACATAAAATACACCCAAAGTTTGGATTTCCCCCAATTTCAATCTCATGTATGGTCTCTTCCTCGCCTCAATTAGCACAAAATTCCTCCAAATGCAATTGATGAGCACCCTTCTGCCCTACCTACTTTTGAATCTTACCGTATGGATCAAAATTACCCCTTCAAGTGTGAAAAACAAACTTAAAGCCTTGTTTCTCCTTATTAAAATATTCAGCTGAGGGAGTTGAAGGACATGTATATAAACCTATCCTAAATTTCAAAGGATAAGGAACCCTTACCCTATGCTTCTAATGCAACAAGTGATGGGAAGCACACAATTGTCTGGTCATCTCCAGTATGATTATCCTATCATTAGGGTCTCATGAGAGCTTGTATGGAGCACATGAGAATCCATCCATCCTAAAGTAAACTTAGCCAATATCCAAACCTTTTTAGCATCTCCATGGATGAGGACGAGAGTCTCCTGTAGAGACCCCCCTACAAATTTCTTAAAATATACATGATGAATGCATCATTCACCCTCTTATAATGATGCTTTGCATTTTCAGGTTGCAATTAAAGGTAACAATCATACACCTTCAATTTGTTTGGCCTCGTGCCCAGTTCAACATTACAAGTCAATCATTTGTATTTATAGGGTAAAAGCAAGAAGTTGGGTCCACGAAGAGGGGAAGTTTTGACCCAAAAAATCTCCTAAAAAATGTGTACGCATTATTTAAAAAACATGTATGCATTATGTTTCAGGTACCTAAGCCTAAAAAAATGTGTATGCATTAAAAAACATGTACACATTTTATAACATGTACAAGTCATTTATTTAAAAAATTAAATACCTTTTAGAAACACGTACACGTTTTGTAATGCAAAATGCGTACATGTTTCTAAAAAGTATTTTTTTTTAAATAATCAAGAAAATAAAGAACTCATATGTGTTTTGTATTTAAAATTTTGAACTTTCAACTCACATGTTGTCTCGGTTTAGGCTCGGGAAAGGCTTGGCAACCCAACCCTTAGTCTTTGACTTGCAACTAAAAACTAAAGTAGATTGAAGAAAATGTCCAACTTTGGCAATATGGTTGATGGACTTTTTTCTCCAATTAGTTATAAAATTAAAACCCATTAGAGAACACGCCATCTAGTTTCCAAATATATAATTTTTATTAATATTGGATTATATTTTTATTTTTGAATTAATTTTTTGAGCAATCTAGTCCTTAAACTTGAAATATCAAATTTTTAATTTTTTAATAACTTTTTTGTTATGTTTCTTGTAAAAAAATTATATGGCATCAATCTTCAGAAAACTCTCTACACAATGAAAAAAAAGATTCAAAAAATGTTTAGTTTTGGTCCAATTATGTTTTTGTACATGTTGATTTTAAAAACAATAATTAAGGCTAATAAAAATTAAATAAAAATATATTAAAAAAATTACAAAAAAATCTTCATCAATCTTCATATTGTTAGTTCTCTATCCCCAAAAGGAATTACCAAAATACTTTTATTTGGGTCAAAGTGTGTTTGTACACTTACATGGTATAGTAAAAAAAAAACTTTTAAAAAGTGGTTTTTATACATCCCTATCAAAATTTAATTTTTATCATTTGGGTATTTAAATAAATTATATATTTGGAAATTAGATTCAAAATGCTAAATTTCAAATTACTAATTTTTTTTAAGATTCATTGTGTAAGTGTCTCAAATTTTCAGTCCAAGTGTGACAAATTCTAAAAAACAACAAAAACACTTCCACTTTTTTATTTTTTTGTGGACCCAACTTCTTGCATCAACCCTATAATTGATAGTGGAGCCTCATAGGATCTCTTCTATGAAATAAAACATCCAAGTCTCAAAGATTGATGATTATGACAAACCCATTACTCTGCTTAAGAGGGTGACCAATTGATTGAATTCATCTATGAAGTAACTCTCGTATAGATTATTTGGCAATTTGTTGGGGTTTACTATGGGATTCTTCATCCAATGCTCATTTATCAACCCAAGATCCTTCTAGGGATATTCCTTATATACCATCTCAACATATGCCTTATTTGTAACCTCCATTTGTGGGAAGGAGAGGATTTCGAATGTGTGAGAAATAAAAGTCAAGGTTAGATCAGCCACTACTCTACCATAGATGCAGAAAATATCTTCCTTAGATCCTTATAATAATGCTCTCTCGCTTCCATGATTAATTCTGGACACTGAACAGTAATAGGGAAACCGGTAGCCTGGGATACTCCACTTTTCTTGATCTTCCTTGCTAGATTAGTCCTTTTATCTTCAAACATCCTATCATGGAATTCCTCCATGTTCACATGCCCAATACGAGTTTCACCTACTTTGTCCCAATAAGAGGTGATCCTTGATTGGAGATTGACTCCTTTGAATTCGTACTTCACTTTTGATCAATCAATCTTTTCCATAAAATATGCCAGTATAATGCGTAATTAGAAATACGAAAAATTCTAACTTTGCTTACGATCGTAATTATCTCTCGTGTGAATCATGCATGCATACTTTCAAACTATAAAAATATTATACCCAAAACATATTCTATATGCACATCATTGTTTAAATTAGAGAGAAAACTAAAATTAAGCATTTTCTGATTAATTGTGAGTTTTGTCATTTTGCAAGTCTGAGAGCAATGTGGGTTTGCAAGGCCAACAATATTTTGCGGGAAAACAAGTAGTGAAAATACATGGTGATATTTCCACAAACAAACTTCCATAAGAATTTAAAAATGACATTTTATCTTTGTGAATTTGACACAACTTTGTAGGGAAATGAGCATGTGTGGATGGGAAAGTTCTTAGCTTTAGAGATTCAAATCCCCAAGAATTGGTCATTGGAAAACCTGCAAGCACATCCCCATAGGTGAAGCTTTGTAGAGATGTGAAAAAGCAAAAATTGAGCTTTAGTAGTTTTTTATGAAAATGTGGGACTTGACGGTGCAGAATTCTAAAGTTTTTGGATTTTAGTGCTTTGCAAGACTTGGTAGCGTGTGGAAATCGACAAGCTATGGGGCTATGAGTGCAGGTTTCCAATGTTTGCAGGTCTTGGCATGCGTGTTTTGCGAATGGAATTTTTGCAACACATTCTCACAAAGAATTTATGTGAAAGCTAAAGGGATGTGAGGGAACGTTTAATCTTCAGTTTTTAATGCTTGAAAGAGATGGATCAAGATTTTGCAAAGGAGAAACCAGTGAAAGAAAACCTCGCAAAAACTTAAAGTTTTAAACTTGGAAGAAAATGTTAAACCCAAAAGAAACCCCCAAATGCAAAGAATTGAAAATTTTGTCAATCCTACCTCAAAATCCCGAAGAAACGCTCACTAGGGAGGGGGTAAAATCCACACAATCTCACTGGAACAAACATATCCGGTTCAAAAACTCAAAATCACTCACACAAGAAATCAGTTACAAAGGTGTGAAATGAGAGCAATGGGGGCTATTTATACCCCTTTCATCCCCTGATATAATAAATGTGCCCCCTTCCAACGTTTCATGCACTAAAGCTCCCTAATTAGTGTTTCTAGCACCTTTAAGGGGAATCAAGTGTTGTGAGAAAATGAACACGCTAGGTGGATGTGGGACTATGCATGCGAGAAACCCATGAAAAGACTCTCGCAAACCATAACCTTGTGGAAATTAGAACCCCGCGATCCTTTGTGCTCATGTGTGTCCAGATGAGTTGCAGGGATTGGGGACCTATGAGATTTGAGACCCCATAGGCTTTTTGAATAGTGAAAATGTAGAAGTTGAACCCCACAAAGATGAATCCCCACAAAAGAGAGATTTATCCAAAAGAGAAAATCTTGCAACTGGTTAAAAGTTGGCCAGGGGTTGACCTCAAAATTCTAAAATTTAACCCAAGTAAAGGAGAAAAAAGGTAAAGTTGAAAGAAAAACCAAACCCAAACAAGAAAACAAAAGAGGGGTCCTCGTTTTCAATGGGGCATGTGTGCAACACACAACAATCACTACTTGCTCCCCTCAATGAAACATATAATTCAAATAGTTGTTGGATTAGAAAGGTTTTCTCTACTTTACAACTTCTCTAGGTATTCAAATCTAGCTTAAAGAAGAAGATCAACATAAGACCATATTTACTACAAAGTGGGGTACTTTCTTGCTTATGCTAAAATTCCTTTTGGTCTCTCAAATACCATTTACTTACATTTGACGAGTTGATAAAAAAAAAATCCTAATTTACTTAGACGATCTCATGTTATTCTTAAAATAAAATGATCATTTGAAAAAGTGTTTTCAAAGGGGCTAATAATTTGGAATCTCATTGAATCCTAAGAAATGTGTGTTTGGAGTACCACAAAGTAAAATCCTCAAACACATTATCTCAAAAGAAGGGATCTCTATAAATATGAACAAAGTCATATATTTTGTATTTAACTTTGTTAATTAACAAGAACCTTGTTCAATATTTCCTAGGAGAGATTTTTTTTAGTAATATTCATTCAAATTTTACAAGATTAGTCCAACCCATCACCTTGATTCTCAAAGGATCAAGATTTAAAATGGGCTATTGAAGGAAGACAAGATTTTGAAAATATTAAATAGACCATATCATCAACACTTGTCCTCGTTAATCCCAATTTTTCTAAATATTTCATAATGTATGTGCATGAGGGTGATCATAGCATAAAAATAGTGTTAATTCAAAAGGATGAAATAGGAAAAGGAGAACATCCTATTGTTTTCAGTTTTAGAACCATGAATTATTATGAGACTAAGTATAATTTTATTGAAAACAAGCTTATGCATAATTCAAAGGTCTCAAAAAGTTTAGACAAGTCTAATATTAGGAAACAAAGTCATGATCTATGTGGCTCTCCCAAGTGCATGTGAGTATACCTTGGAGATATAGATCACTAAAAAGAGAGAAAGTTAAATTAAAAAAATCTTGGAATATGATATAGAAGTGAAGCCTACCAAGTTTATTAGAGGAAGAGTTATATGTGAACATAGAGCTCAAAATGAAGACTCAATAGCTTAGAATGATCAAACACCTGAAATAGTCTTAATTAATCAATAGAAAGAATCAAGATCATGGATAAAAGATAAGATGAGCTTAATGGAGAGAGGGAATTATCCAAGCCAACTTTCTCCTTTTATAAGAAGATTTTATAGGCTTCAAGGAGCCAATTTTTTCATAATCAATGGTGTTTTTTTTAACATAATTTTGTATGAAATACTTCTTAGATGTGTGGAAGATGAAGTCAACAAAATTTTGTCTGAATTCCATTTTGGAGCATCTAGTGGAATTTTTTAGTAAAAACAACAAATATTATATGCACAAAGCATTATTGGCCATAATTATTCTCAAATTGTCATAAATTGGTCTATGAAATGCCATTAGTGTTAATTTTACACTAGAAAAATAAGAAAGGATGCTCTAACCCTTATTTTAAATCTATTATAAGAGTCATTTACTCAATAGGGATTATACTTCATTACAATGATAAATCTAGCTTTGAGTGCAGGTCATAAATAGAACTTAATAGATAGGGACTACTACACAAGATGGAGTGAGACAAAACCACCAAAGGAAGCATCAAAAATGATGGTTCTTGAGTTCATTAAAGATATTGTAACTAGATTTGGTTCTCCTTAGTTAGATCTGATGATGCCAAAGAATTTCTAGGATCCATAATCTCTAAATTCACTCTCAACAATGGCCTTTTTTAAAAGACTTCCTCAAACTATTATCCATAAGAAAATGGTTTAGTAGATTAATAAATAAAATATGATTTGATTGATTAAGTGGATATGGTCAGAATATAAAATAAAATGACACAAGAATCTTTAAAAAAATATTATGGCCAATTATATCACCCTAAAACAAATCATAGGGACATCCCCTTATGATTTATCATATAGAAAATATAAGGTAATTCCTATGTCAATGTAGATTCTTGATATCTAGTTGATCAAGCAAATCCAAATATAAAATGGTCTAATAGAGGTTTGAATTGCATTCATGGAGCTTCAAGAGAAGATAATGCCATAATTTAATTCTATGGCCAATCATCACTAATGATTAACTAATGGTTAGACAAAGGAGCCTTTGATCCACACTTCAAAGTCAATGACTATTAAAGTGGGAGGAACAAGCTGCCAATCCAAGACAACACTCAAAATTTGATTTGTTATGGAGTGGACCATATAAGATTGTAGCCTACAAGCAATCCAATACTCGTGAGCCAAATAATGAAGATGGTGAGTTCCTAGAGATTATAGTTAAAGAAATCTTATTGAAACATAATAACTAAAGACATGGGTCCAAACTTGTATTAGTGAGAATACGTGTTAATTTAATTTTCTTTGGCAGATGGGTGTGTTTTCCTACCTATTTTAAATAAGTATGAGTTACACATTTGAATTCAATTGTGTAGTTGCTTTTAAACAAAAAATTTTCTTAAATTTGTCAGGTGTTGGCTCTCCTTCAAATTATAATAGAATATATGTCCACAAATTACAAAACTTATTGGAATGACAACCCAACTATCTCATTTCATACTCATTAAATAAGGCATCATTGAAGATATAAGGAAAATCCCACAATAATGAGTCCCACTTTTTGTCCAAAGTAGGACATTAAAATCAACATTTTTAACTAAATCTTCACTTTTTGAGACCTAGAACAACTAAATCATAAAGAATTTGAAGGTGATGCAAACTAGTGATTTGTGGTATTTTTGTGTAGATTCTAAATTTTATTTTTTTTAATTTTTTGAAATAAGTTGTGAATCTTTTTACATAAATTTTAATAACTAGTTTTTTTACAGTAACAACATTTTCAAAAAGTAACATTTGTCGTAATACATAACTTTTTTTAGAAAGGATAAAATTCTAATTTTTAAAATATCGATTTTTAACATGTGGATGGATATTTTTCATAATTTTTGGTTGCATATTTTTTAATTAATTTTTTAAGTTAGAGATTCTAATTTGGACATAGGTGTATGTCATAACGCATAAATTTTTGTATACATCAATTTGTTTTTGTGAAACATAGACACCAATACCTATTGCATAGATATTTTTTAGAGTTTTTTCAGTATTTCACTATTTTTCCACATGTGTGGAACAAAGAACTTGATGTTCAATAAAAACCTAAGTTCGGTAAATATTAGAAAACGACTAATGAAAATACAATAAGATTATATTTGTAAGAAGGCTCATTTCAAGGAATACAATCTTGCAAATTATCTTGTCAAGTTAATTACATTTGAAGGTCCAACTTGAGGTTTGAAATTAGAATTTCAAAGGAAATTTTGAACCAAACACTGAAAGTGTCTTGCTAAGCTCCTTCCTTTGAAGGACCTTCAAATGAAGATAATGCCTTTGTTCGAAGGTACCCTTGAACGAAATTAGTTTTTGCTAGCGAAAATAATATTATTTATTCATGGCAAATGACCCTCGAATGAAGGTCTACCAATAAAATAATATTAACATATTTTAGTAGTTGACCTTTTGTAATTAAATGTTTATTCAAATTATATATATGCAAGGTCATTTTTGTGTTTTTAATATCAAAAAATAAAGAAATTTTTTATTTTTTGTGTTTTTTGCAAGTGCTTTGCATTTGGAACAGGGAATTGGAAAAGGAATTATCGAGATCATATTTTGGAAAGGAGATGGGAAATAAAAGGACAAGGAAAAATGAGACTACATGATCATATTCAACATAAAAGGAACATAAATTACATGAAGAAAGGATGTGAATATATTATGATCAAAGAGAAGGTATGTATTTTATAAATCATGTAATTTTTTTAGTTAAATCATCTTCTAGATAAGAATAGGATCAATAAGATCAAATTATTTTGAATTTAAGTATTTTTTCATTTCAAGTATGTTTTGTATATTCATTTATTTTTGTTGTGGATCTCATTACCATTCCTAAGTCCTCTACTAAAACCATTATGCTCCCTACTAATATAACTAATGGCCTAAACCCTAAACCATATTTACCAAAGAAACCCTAAATCCTTAAAGTCTTAAACCCTAAATCCTAAACCCTACATATTAGTGAGCTAAATCTATGATTGGATGTCTTAGCCAAATTATCTCCCACTAAATTAACTAGTCATTCCTTTCTACTAGTTGTGTACCTTACCCACCTTGCATCTATGATAAACCCTAGGTCTTATCTAGGCCCTCCCCCAATAAAGATATCTCGTGTTAGATCTTTATGTACCCTTGTTTAAACACTATATAATTGTGTCCAAAAAAATATGATGAAAGATCATAGATATATATATATATATATATATATATATATATATATATATATATATGTATATGTATATATATATGTATCTAACCCGCCTCTTCTAAAACCAAGTTATGTTCATATTAGTGAGATAATGTTGAGAAGGTGTTGTGCACCTTATATATATATAAATATTTATATATTCTAATATTGTGGTTCATTTCTATGGGATGACACACATAGAAGTTGACAATATTTTAGTAGGGGAGGCTATAAATGATATTCCAAATGTAAATTTATGTGGGTGGTACATTGGGGTTCATAGTTCTATGAGTGTGTGGTCAATTGGGCTCATTGAAGTAATTAATTTTTATTTTTTTTAGTGCGCCTGGTAAACTTTTTAACGTGACCGGCAGCGCTGGCGCGACACGCCCTCCGGTACCACGGGGCGGGGGAGACTAGAACTCGTGACCAGCAGAGCCGCAACGGAATTACTTAGCCAACCGAGCTAGGGCCCCCGCCCTATTGAAGTAATTAATTCAATGATATAAAATATATTCAATATTATAAAAATCATCTAATGTCTAGGGTCATGGATGTAAAAAAAATCTTGGGTGTGAATTTTTGAGAGAGAAAAAGGGCATTCCTTGGAGAATAAATTATCACATACATTGTAGTGTAAAATGGGTTCCCAACTTTGTTCCTTTATTATTTTTTCTCTACTTATAAATAGGAGGTTTGTGGTGGGTTCATTCATCACTTAATAATCTTGTACTTTCTCATTATGAGTGGAGTTTGGTGTAATAGTTCATTGGTGCTTGAATTGTTTATTAAGGATATCTTCAAGGTCATGGAGTGAGACATGTGGTTTTCTTTTTTTTCTTGGATTAGTCACATAGGGATAAAAAAATGGTTATTCGCTACCACAAAAGAAGGTTGTATCTTATATGGTGTCTACCTTCTTGAGAGAGTTAAAATCTATGTTAAGGCTCAAAGCCTAATAATGTATTTTAAATATTTTATTACTAGAAATGTATTAGTTTCAATGCCTCAAAGGCTCATAGCCTAATATTAGATTTATTGCTTCCTTTCTCGTCCAATCAATTTAAGGTGGAATACACTCTCCCACTATATCAACTTGAACATAATTTTTTTTTTTGTAATATTTTTTTTTGTGGTCCTATCATACCATTTATTTGTTATTTGTCATATAACCTTATTTTCCATATTACATGTAGTTGAGGGTTTATTTCTTTACTTGGTGTTGGTCAATTAATACATGTGATAATAATTTATTAAGTTATTAATTAATGTACATGCAAATATGCTTGAATTTGCTAATTTTATTGACAATTAATATGTACTCTTTAACTTTTTTTAATTGGACATTTTACTTTGTTAAGCTCATTTTATTGGCAATTAATATTCTTGAAAATGTTCTAGAAATAATTTTATTTGTTGCATAAATGCACTCATTTTAATTTTCATCATCATGTAAATTAAATATACATCCAATTATCCAATTAAAATCTCACACTTTAGAGTTAAGTACTTGATTCAATTTCAAGATTAAGTCTCAAGAATAAAGAAAACATGATGATATATAAGTTTCTAGAGTTTTTTGTATATAGGTCATGTATACTTAAGTTCAATAATATAAAGTGCATGAATACTTAAATAAAATTATAATCTATTGAAATCTAATTTACTATACTATTAAATGAAATTAGTGTATCACATGTATATAATCCTTTGTATGATTTACCACATGTCATATCTTGAATCATATGTACACACATACACGTCTAATCAAATCACATTAAGTGCATATAACAAGTAACTTACATATTGAATGAAAATATATGTACATAGATGTTATGTTGGAAAAGGTGTTCTTAAGTCTAACCACTATAATCAATGCCTTTCTAAAGATTGAATGTGTGTGTTGTGTGTAGGACACCATAACATTGGGGGAATTCAAATCTACCAAGGGTTATGAATGGTTGACTAACAACCAATCTGCTCTTGGACCTGAATTTTGATTATTGAGGGCCTAGAATTGGATATTTGAAGTGATGCAATGATGTAACTAGTTAAACTATGAAAATGCAATGCTTCCTTCTCTTTGTCAATTTCTCTACACAAGCTCAAACAAATTTCTTGAGGAAAATTTCTTCAAACAAACCACAAAGATTTGCAATCGTAACAAAAAAGGAAATAGAACAAAGCAAAAGATTGCCGCTCATGAATTATGGTTGTATATTCAAGGGGTAATTAATAAAAACAACTTTCCACTTTTAGGAAAGGTTGGACTTTAGTGTCAGTCTTTCCCAAGTGAATATAAAGCCTTATTTTCCATGCTCTCGCCTTTATTCATGTAAGTAAATTTAAAAAATCAAATTATGTCTCTAAATATTTCACTTCACCAAGATAAACAATCTACATCCATATTCCCAACTCGCCATACCTAGATTCATCTCAAAAATGATGGTCTTAACATTTTTTTGATGTTGGACATTTCACCTTCATGCATCTTTCCTCCATGGCAAAGTCTTTCAAATTGTGCAATACCTTATAAGCCACCTTGTAAGTCATGTACCTATGTCGAATACGAAAAGGCATATTTTTCTAGTTTTTGAATCATTTATTGTCTCTCAAGACTTGAATTAATGGTCATCACATTCATGTAGTTATCTTTATTATGTTGATAATAATTAGCACATAAACACCAATTGTTTGTTTGTAAGAGAGTTGGGTAGATGTAACCTATGCTTTGCACTTTTAATCGGCTATCATTTTTCATACTTACAAAAATGTGGAATGCATATAATACTTCATAAATTAAACATGATAATTAATTAGATTTACCCAATTACAAGTCAATCATTTGTTTATGTTAAATAATTAAAAAAAATCATAAACATTTTAATTTAAATTTTTATTAAACTTAACCTAATGGAACCCACCTGACAGGCAATCACTTTTTTTCTAATTAACAAAGCTAAGACAACTTAAAAAAACAGATTGATTAAATTTATTAATATTAAAATCTAAATTAAAAAAGGCAACCAGATAAAACTAATAGAAAGAAAAGCGAAAAAAAAAATCAACAGCCGTAAAGAAGAAACATGTTCGATATGAATTTCAAAAGTAACACAAATTACTTTTTACCACCAAATCGAATTGACCCAAGGTAATTTTCTTCATTTCATCCCTAAGCTTATACTTATTTGAAGTCCGCCATACCCATAGATTTCCTTTTTAATTTGAGGAGTTTCAGTAAAGGTCAAAATGGAAGGCTGAAACAGATGACTGAGCTTTAGATGTGAAAGAAATCAACGTCAAATAAATCAGCGCCAACTGCCACTTACAAAAAGAATATATTTTCTTATTCGAATGACACAGGCTTTACCATACAGAGTCTGAAGTTCTATAAGTGTTTTCTACGCCAAATCACTTAAGCCCCAGGCAGCTAAACTTGAAGTCTCAATACAGAGGTGAAAGAATTGCAGAGTCTAAATACACTGTTGATACGAGAACAATAACCCCATTCATTGCATGCGACTTACTTTGTTATTCAATATTATGCAATGTGATACTAACATCTACTTGTTGCAATTAGACTTTGAATATATTTGATATGAAAATTTACAATTAATAATATTGATGAATCAAATAACCTCCAGTCATCCATGTCATCCATTGTACAATTGCATATGTTTGATCCTGTCATCCTATCAAAATGGTATTAGACATTGAAATACCAAATTCATGTTCAGAAATTTAGATTGAGGTGAAGGTACAAAATTCCAGCATAACATTTATTTAATTCCCAAGAACAGTATCATCCAGCTTCTGCACATTCTTCCCAAGTCTTTATCCCCATTTTCCAAACAGGTAAAAAGTGATTCTTCTAAGATCATCGATGAATGAACATTCCCTGAAAGCAACATGACCAACTTTTTGACCATTGCTGCTTTTGGTAAACTCAATGCTTAATATGATCATCTCAACTGAATAATCTATAATGTTGCACAGCACTTTACTACTTCATGTCCCTGCCTACTACTCAATATCTAAAGATGATATCGATTACTATCTAATATCAAACTCCACACCAAATAATCAATGTACAGAATTATGGGAATTTATTTTCTTGTGGACTACTCTCCATCTGATTGCACTTTGAAAGATGCAGTGGTATTCCATATTAATCTAAACCAAACCTATAAAACATTCAAATGCTTATTTTTACAGGTGAAATGGGATGATGGCCATACATAAGACAGGGAAGATATCAAGACTGCTTAAAGTAAGCCAAAAACACATGCATCAACATCACAATGTGTCCATAGAAGAATGGTACCATATAGCATATTTACAACCATGAGCATGTGTATTTAGCCAACTTTCTTAGCAAAGATCCCTAAGGTATCCAATGTGAGGGATTGCATTACAACTAGGTTGAATAAATGCATTGCTGTGACCATTTACATACTCTCTGACCCATTGTTTTCCTATATTTTTGTTTATTAGTTTTCATTAAGATGCACCATTTCTTAGGCACTTCCATGGGCCACTTGGATTTCACTAACATTGATTGATACCTATGAACAAGCTGGAAAGCTCTATAATGAGTGATTCATAAGGCAGAACACTTGCTGAAGGTTTTGCAAATGTAATAACAAACTAAGTGAGATTGATTTTGGGAGAGGAGAAATTTCATGGTTAAGCGCACTTAAGGGAGACTGGTATTAGGATGGGAGACCTCCCATGAAATTCCTATACTTCACCCCTATGAAAATCGTTTAGATGCAATGAGTGCTAAGTGAGTCATTCATGCTCATGACAGATGGCTTCTTGTGAACTACTACTCATGAAACATAAATTGATGAAGCTTGTGTGTATGTGTGTGCACGCTGTGTGTATGTCTATGTTTCACCCATCCATCCAAATTAAACAATAATAACCTAGTTGGGATACGCTATAGCAAGTCATCAAATTTGGACCTAATCAATTGTGGCCATGTCATCAAGTAATCGAGATCACTAGACGACAGTCTAGTTAGGCCAATACATTAGGTTATGGTTATTGTGAGTTTATCCCAGATCAATCTTATTCAAGGTTTACTCAGGATTGGCATCTGGAAATAAATATAGTCCAAACGAATTTCTGCTAATTCGGGAGATAACACACTTTATAGACTTCAACAACACTGAGAAAATTTTGGACTCAAATCTGAATCAAACAGATTTATTTGTTTTCACATCCAAGATGGTCAATTAAGGCTCGGGGTAATTCCTATGAGGACATTTGTCAATCAAGGAATCATTCTAAGAGATGCAGTAGAATTTGGAACACTTGAAAAGCATCTTAAATAGCTTGAAGTTCTTCAAGCCCCTAGAGGTAAATGTTTTCAAGTTGGGACCACCAAAATTCAAACATAGCAAGAGAAATTCAAGTCTGGGTTTCAAATCTGCCAAAACGTCCATAAGAGCCAACTTACTCAAAGGTGACCCATGGTAGATTCTCAGTAAGTCAGAAGGAATCGATACTATAAAGCTTCCTTGGGAGCCTAGGAATTAGACATGAAAGGAAATAAAATAGAGTTAAAACTGGTCTCAAATCCATTGGCTGCCTCGGAGACATAGGACTCTAGGTTCAACATTTTATTTCATCATGCAAATGTGAGGGTGAAATGGCAGAGATCTTAAATCTAACTTCAGCTCCATGAAGCAAATATAAACTGGAAAGACATCAAGGAACTCAAAGATCCTAGAGTTCACAAACTCAATAGTTTTCACCGAGGCCAAAATCAAAAATGCAAGAAGGCAACCAAAATTAATGTGAATTCAGATTTTGGATTAGCCAACTCTCGGACTTATTAGATAGAAGATGTTCAAACATCTCAAAGCAACAAACATGAGGGATTTTCAAATTATACCGAAGTTACACCCTTAGGATCTAAAGGCGACCAATACTGAGGGGAAATACAAATTTGCTGAGCAAATAAGACAAAACCCCCCAACCCCAGTCTCAAACTTTTTGCATTAACACCTTAGCACACAAACTTCGAAAAGCTTAAGATCATCACAATTGGAGTTCTGAGAAAAAAACACTCGAAGCTCCAAGAAGAGAGCCACTTAGACTAAGAATCTTGATGTACAGACTTTAGTTAACAGAGGAGAAGATAGAAAAAAGCTTAAGACAACAATAACCAGACAAGATAGGCAGAATAAAAAAAGCCACGGGGCCAAAAGGCTTTATGGAATTAACTAGAACAAAAAGGGAACTATTGGATTCCCAAAGAAAACTAGGGTGTGTTGTGCAAGCAACAACATGCACTTGGACGTTGAACCTTTTTCCTTTCATATCTATTTGAAATTATTGAACTATTTTATATTAAAGAAATTTTTTAATAAGAATTTGTTTTATTGTTTTTGTTTCTAAGTTGGCCTTGACCAAAGGCTAAAAGTTAGGAACAGCTAAGAACTATATTTGTAAATCAGTTATGTTATGACTTCCCTGTAAATATATCTCAAAAGAGGAGACATTGGTAGCCGCGTATGTGAGATAAACATTAGCAAGGAAGTGTACCAAAGAGATATTATATGAGTTTCAGCACTCATAATAAAGTATTGTTGTTAAGAAAGCATGTAGCAAGCGAGAAGGGGCCCACTCTCAAGCTAACCTGTTCGTATCAATTCTCTTTAGAAGTTGTGTGGCATAGATTTTAATTGAGTGTTGATGCGATTGCTAAGCTCATTTCTTCTGCTACAGATTGAAGTGTTCTTTACATGGCTAAGTTTTATAATAATTTAATTATGTGAGAACGCTATGGTAATTTACAACTTGTTTATCTGCAATGTGTGTAACTTGCAGCTTCATTTTTTATTTACAACATTTCCTTTGCTTAAGAGTTGAACTTTCTTTAGAAATTAAGATTTAGTACTCTTATCATTTTTTCTTGAGCATAGAACTTGCATTCATATTAAACTATGTTACCGGATTCGCCTATATAGGCCCCGGGTTCGGTTCGGGTCCGGAATTCGGGTCCGGTCCGCCCGAATTCGCCTGTGGGTCCGAAAATGGGCCTGTGGGTTCGGCCAGGGTTCGGACCCCTGACTGTGGGTCTGGCCAGGGTTCGAAAATTTCGAACCCGGTTCGAACCCGGGCAGAATTTTGCGCCCAGCACAATTTTTAACACGTTTTTTGAATTTTTTAATATTTTTTTGACTTTTTTTTTTACTTTTAAATAGTTTTTTATTCTTTCTAACCCTAATACTTGCCTCAAAAACATGAAGTAGGTAAAGTGAAACTCATTTTACCAATTTGTGAATGAGAAAAAAGGATTTTTTGCCTCCATTGCTGAACTTACTCTTTTGCTTGCACAAGCTGGAATAGACTTGAAGGCTGATCGTAGATTGTTCAAAGTTGATTGTTGTGCTATTCCTAAGCACTTGCAAGTGTCTATTCGTTGCTAAGAAGATCGTAGAGCAAGATTTCTTCAAAAGAGGTAGGTTTTTTGATTATTTTTTTTACATTTTTTTTCACAAGTGAACTTCAACTCTTTTGTTTTGCTTTTTAATTATTGTTTTGTTTTACTTTTCATTCTTCTAAATGTCTATAACACATCAACATGTTCAATTTTTTCATTTTTTTGAAATTAATTAAGTGATTTTAGTTTCAAATTCAATGAATCAATACCAAAATTTCAATATGTTGTGCCTTAGGTATTCACTATTCCGTATTACAATGGCAACCGGTACCTCCTCAGGCTCAATCCATTCTCGTTTCAAAATAAACCCAGCCTCTCCCCTTTGGAAATATGTAGAAATGGTTCAGCAACTTCCAGGTGGTGGAGGATATATTTGGATTTGTAGTCATTGCAATGTTCAATATTCGAGCTCATACAGTCGAGTAAAAGGGCACTTGTGCGGGATCCCTGAATCAGGCATCAAAAATTGTCCAGGTGAAGACAACGCAGGCATTCCAGAACATATAGTGTTGAAATATATTGCTAAGCAAGAAAAGGCAAACCAAAAAACAACCAGTGGTCTTTGAAGAAAGGATCTCGATCCACGAAACCCCCTACACCACCTACTTATATTCCACCTACAGAAAGCCATCCATTTATGAACATCCCTCAAGAGCAAACCGTGCCCTCATCAAATAAAAGATCTAAGGGACCGTTGGAAGCTTCATTTCAGAATGAGGCAAGAGAGATTGCTGATCAAGACATAACAAGATGTGTCTATGCCAATGGATTGGCATTCAACGTTGTTCGTTCACCATATTGGCAAAAAATGGTGAAATCTATTAATGAGGCTCCAAAGGGGTATAAGGGCCCAGGTTTTGAGAAGGTGCGTTGCACCTTATTGGAGAAAGAGGTGAAACATGTAGCAGACTCTTTGAAGCCCATAAGGGATTCGTGGATCGAAACAGGGGTGACCATAGTTTCTGATGGATGGAAAGATGCAAGAAATCGCCCATTGATCAATGTTATTGCTGTGTCCCCTAAAGGGGCAATGTTTTTGAGAGCAGTGGATTGTGAAGGACAGGTGAAAGATGGTCCATTTATTGCTGACATCCTTTGCCAAGCTATTGAAGAAGTGGGCCACCAAAATGTTGTGCAAGTTGTAACCGACAATGCCAAAAATTGTAGGGCTGCTGGGTTATTGGTTGAGGAGAAGTATCCACACATTTTTTGGACACCTTGTGCTGTCCACTCCCTCAATCTAATGCTACAAAAAATTGGATCCAAAATTGAATGGATCAAACAGGTGTATGCGGAGGGCGAAGACATCCAAATGTTTGTCACCAACCACCATATGACGCAAGGAATGTTTAGACAATTCTCTAAATTGGAGTTGTTGAAGGTAAGTTAATTCTCAATATTTTTAAATTTTTGAATTTTCTTTTAATTTTAATTTTTAAATTTTGATTTTGTATATTTAAATTATATTTTAATTTTAATTTTGATTTTCAAACAGGTTGCCGAGACCCGTTTTGCCTCCAACACAATTGTGTTGAGACGACTTATAAAGGTTCGTGAGGCACTATGTGCCATGGTAATCAGCCCTAATTGGGTTGTATGGAGGCAATCTAGCAATGAAAGGGCAAATAGGATCAAGCAAAGGATCCTAGATGATGGTTGGTGGGATCGTGTTGAGTATCTCGTCAGTTTCACCGAGCCCATACTGAGCATGATCCGTTACACTGACTTGGATAGACCTTGTTTGGGTGAGGTATATGATGGTATCGACTCAATGATTGAGAAGATGAGATCCATCATCAATGCAAAAGAGGAAGATCCTGAAGAAAAATTCTTCAAAGAGCTACAGGAAATCATGGTTGATAGATGGAACAAAATGACCACTCCCTTGCATCTTCTCGCTTTTGCATTGAGTCCCAAATATTATAGCCCTGAGATACTTTCTACTTCATCAAGAGTTGCTCCATATAGGGATGGTGAAGTGGCCCAAGGGTACAAGGCAGCAATTCGTAGAATCTTCAGTGATCGTGACCAACGTGATCGAGTGAGGGCTGAGTTTATGGCTTTTGCATGCTCTGGGAGTGTTGATCAGAATATGGATGCTCTTCGAGACAAGTGTAGGGTGGCTGCTCATAGTTGGTGGTACTTCCATGGGCAAGAATACATGCACCTCCAACCTGTTGCAATAAAAGTTTTATCCCAAGTAAGTTTTATAATTTATATTTGTAATTTTAATTTTAATTAATAATTTTGTTTAGTTAATTTTTGTAACTCTTAACTATTTATTAATTTAATTTGGTCTTAATAGGTTGCTAGTTCATCCTCTTCTGAGAGGAATTGGAGCACATACTCCTTCATCCACTCAATAAAATGCAATAGGCTACATTCAAAAAAGGCTGAGGACTTGGTGTATGTGCATTCAAACTTGCGCCTCCTTACACACAAACATAGTTCCTACAAAGAAGGAGACACAAGGAGGTGGGATATTGAGCCAGAGCAGCTTGACTTGGATGCTTCCACAAGTCACTTAGCTGCACTTGATATTGATGATGACTATCAGCCTGAAGCAACTACTGAGCATGAGAGTGGTAGTGTCAGTGCTAGTGGCAGTGCTTGTGCGAGTGCCACTAATGCTCTTTGTGGTTCTACACAAAATGTAGCATCTAATGTTGCTAATGATGCTGCTTTTTTTGATGACCCATATGATTCAGATTGACATTGTAAACACTTGGCATTTTTATGTTTGAAGTTTGAACTTTAATTTATAATTCTATATCATGACATTTGACTTTTGAGTATAAAGTGGTGGTGTATTTTTACTATGTTATTTGACTATTAATATGGTGGTGTATTCTGAACTTAAATACTGCTGCAAATATGTATATATTTCTGATTTTTATATGTTTTTGTATTACCGAACCCAAAACAAACCCAAAACGAACCCAAACCCAAAAAAAAAATTTCCCGAACCGACAAACCGAGTTCTCGAACCCGAACCCGAACCCAAAACCGAACCGGTAACTTAGATATTAAACACTCTTAGTCCAATTACCTGCAACTCTTGTACATATACTTTATAATGATGTGATCAGAAGTATGCGTCCCTAGATTGACTCGAGACCTCATTGAACCTTACCAATTTAAATAAACTTAAATAGAAATATTTGAGTTGGATTTTGATTGACCAGCCAAACCAAAACTATAATAACTCAAGGCTCTGTTTAGTGACTAGTCCAATCAATCCTTTTCTCTGCGGCTGGTCTCACCTCATTCTTTTGATCAGAAGCCTATTGACCGTGGGGAGATTTTCATGTTTCTAGGGATCCCCTTTGCTTTCTAGGCTTGCCAATCTACATTGTGGCAATATGTCATCAATAGAATGAAAAAAAGGTTAGCCTATTAGATTACTAAGCAACTTTCACTAGCTAGTACATCTTAGATGTGTTTTAAAATGTTTATTCCAATGCATGTTTATTGCTTATCTTGTTGGGTCCGTTCCTAGTTTTCATGCCGCGAGCTTGAAAAGCTTCTATAGGATTTTATATGGGCCAATTCAGACCAAAACAAACGCTTTCACAGAGCTGCATGGAATATTGGTTCCCTTATTAGAGACCCTAAATTATTAAATCTTATTGACATTGATTTTAATCAAAAAGGAAACCTGCTTTGCATTAAATAAATTGTTAGAGCTTGTGCAGGAAATGGACCCTAGAAAGTTTTGCTGCACAATTGTATTGTGTCCTTTACAGGAGAATTGCTCGTAATGGCCATGGTTTCAATTCCCTCATGATCTCTCTTGTTCCCATCGATTTTATTGGCACTTTTGTTGCCAAAAGTACATGGAAGGCCTAGGAAGCCATCAAGTCATGGCTTAGTTGGAACGGAGATGGATTTCATACAAGTTTATCCATCAAGCAACAATCATTACGGTGGTCTCAAACCATTATTTTCCAAATCAGTCAATGGTTGTGAGATTTCTTGGTTGCAATCCCTAAAGATTTTTAGAAGAGGAGTTAGGCATCTCCGAGATTTATATTCCAAGGTTAGCTCCACTTGATTCTCTTGGTCACTAGCCAAGGCAAAGTTCAATCTAAACATTGCAGACAAAGAAACATTCCAAACAACCATCAAAGTCGTGCCTTAACAACACTTGCACAAAATTTGTGTATTCTAATAGACCTTGCTGGAAGAACTAGAAATGGTATTTGGATACTACCCTATATAATTATAACCCTGCAAAAGGATACAAATAGCTTTTATTCATTTTCCCATGGTTCAGAAACTTAATTCTAGATGGTATCTTCAGTCTCTATCTTTTATGTGGGGCAAACACTTTCAATTGATTTGAAAAGAGATTATGGAACCTAAGGTTGCTTTGTCATGCCCTCAAAATTGTAACATCAAATATGAAATATTGAAATACAAATAACAAAATCAAATAAATATCAATATATAAATATAAGTAATTTAAATATTATTACTATAATTATAATATCATAGATAATATTATAATTATAATACAAAATAGAATAATAAATATTATTTGTAAATATCATAATAATAATAATACTCACACGAAATTAATATTATCTAAATATAGCTATGCCTTAGTAAATAAATAAATGAATCTAAATTACATCAATTAAAAGACGGCTTAATTATCCTTAATAAAGCTGTGATGTTACTAATCACAATTATTAAATTAATAAATACTTACAAGAAGCAAATAATCAAATAAATAAATGATAAGCACAAAGCATTGATAAATCCTAAGGAAGCGATCATTCTTATTAACCCAAACAATTAACCGATTCCTAAAGACTATGAGACAGCGATTATAATTCAAATGCAGTGATTCACTTTAATAAAGTTTAGACACCAATTAAATTTACTTGAAGGGACAGCGATTTACTAAGAGACACGTCCCAGTCAAAAGATACAAGGAAAGACTGTGCCTCTTCAGCAGATCGTGGGGTATTTAAAGGATATTCATGAACTTCCAAGAAGGCATCGTGGGTGAAAGAAGAAGAGAATATTACAGGAAATCGATCAGCAACACATAAGAGCTCGGTCTGCAATAATCATCTGTCATTTGATTACGTTATTATGCTTATATTTTCACCATGGTGGGAGAAGGACGGGGAGATTGCAAAGGGACTACAGCGATGGAGCTCTCTTCTACATACGCCACCCGGGGAGGAGGGGACAAGATGGGCCAAAGGGGTATTTACCTTTGTCTCAAAGAGTACTGTCTTTGGGTCTAGGAGAGTTGGGTCACCAAGACACCCATTGTAACCTCACTTTCTTACCATGGTGTAACAATACAGGGAAATTACAAAAGGGAATAGCAATGGAACACTCTTCTAGGTATGACACCTCTATAATGGAGAACCTATGTGTTCTATAATAGAGGACCCAGTGTCCTATCCTATAATGGAGAACCAATGTGTTCTATAATGGAGGACCAATGTGTCCTATATGGGAGAACCAATGTGCTATAATGCGGGACAAAGTAGTCCCAAGGAGGCCAAAGGGGTACTTGCCTTTGTCTCAAAGGGTACTACCTTTGGGCCTAGAAGAGATGACATTTCTGAGGCACTTGTTCTAATCTCACTCCTCCATCATGGTGACTCAGCACAAGAGGTCAAATCATAGAGAGAGGGAAATTATTGACAAGATGAGGGATAACAGAAAGGGGACACCTCCTAGGTAGAGGCCAAGACATCTGCTCTTGGGCCTAGGGTAGAAAGGGTCCTAGGTTCCCCATCGAGTCACATCCTCCCATACTCTTCTATGGTTGAGCCCTCCAAGGATATTCAATGCTTTGTGATTGAATTAGTAATTTGGCCTTAAGTTTACTAATATTTAATTATGATAATCAGTTAATTAGTATTATTGTGATAAATGGGTGCAATCTGTTGATCAGTGTGATTGTGGTAAATGATTTATAATTTGTGTGTAGGGCTTCAATCAGGTGAAAGGTATTCCCTAACTCATTTGTTTATTTGGAAATTAAGGATTTAGGGCAAATTTAGGGCATTCCCAACTAGGGACATTACAAGTGGTATTAGAGCATGTTCCTGCCAGCCTGCGGGACATACCTACTTTAACCACCATTCAATTAGAATTAACTATTCAACTTTCTTCTTAAGTAGGCCAACCATGTGTTTCTATAGGCGTGTACCTTCCATGTGTATACTTTGTGACTTTGTGTATTTATGTGTATACTTTGAGTATTCTTTGTGACTTCAAGTGTATATTGTGTACTCGTGTATATTGGGTGACCTTGGGATGGTGGATGGACTCGTGGCGTAGTATGGAATGCACCGAATCCCCCTCCTAGTTGTCAAATTGTATACTTAGCCTTATGGGGTTGAGGACAAACCCATGGTGTAGTATGGGCCAAAGGGCTACTTGCCTTTGTCTCAAAGGGTACTGCCTTTGGGTCTAGGAGAGTTGGGTCACCAGGACACCCATTGTAACTTCACTTTCCTACCATGGTGTAACAATACAGGGAGATTACAAAAGGGAATAGCAATGGAGAACCTATGTGTAACTCTCCTAAGTACGCCACCTCTATAATGGAGGACCTAGTGTCCTATAATGGATAACCAATGTGTTCTATAATGGAGGACCAATGTGTCCTATAAGGGAGAACCAATGTGTTCAATAATGGGGGACCAAGTAGTCCCAAGGAGGCCAAAGGGGTACTTGCCTTTGTCTCAAAGAGTGTACTGCCTTTGGGCCTAGGAGAGATGACATTTCCAAGGCACTTGTTGTAATCTCACTCCTACATCATGGTGAATCAGCACAAGACATCAAATCATAGAGAGAGGGAAATGATTGACAAGATGAGGGATAACAAAAAGGGGACACCTCCTCGGTAGAGGCCAAGACATCCACTCTTGGGCCTAGGGTAGAAAGGGTCTTGGGCACCCCATCGATTCATGTTCTCCCATACTCTTCTATGATTGAGCCCTCCAAGGATATTAGATGCTTTGTGATTAGATTAGTAATCTGGCCGTGAGTTTACTAATATTTAATTATGATAATCAGTTAATTAGTATTATTGTGGTAAATGGGTGTAATCTGCTGATCAGTGTGATAGTGGTAAATGATTTCTGATTTGTCTGCAGAGCTTCAATCAGGTGAAAGGTATTTCTCTAACTCATTTGTTTATTTGGAAGTTAAGGATTTAGGGCATTCCCAATTTGAGACATTACATGCTCATTTTGCCAATTAACAAAAGGATCTAATGTCATCCATGTGCAATTGATGATGCACAAAATGATCTCATATTTTCTTTTGTTTCCACCATAGTAATGCAAAATGGCCTCTTTGGGCTTATCCATGGCGGCATATAGGTAACCCATTGGGATAGAAAGTAAACAAAGTCAAAGAAAGTAACCTCTAATTTGGCTGTGTTTGCCAAAATGTGGTAACCTAGTTCATAACAGAAAATGAAAATAGCTGTCAGTGTGAAATGCATGTGTTAGTGCATTACATGGCTGTATATAGGCAAGAGGGGAATTGGCAGAATCCCACCATAAGACATTAAAAAAGCATTAGTACATTACATGATCTGTATCATATTACAAGAATTTGCAATCAAAATTGTCGCAAAGTTGAAACCATAATTTTGAGATTATGCGCATCTGTGGTAAGCCTCACAAAGTCCAAGCCAAGCCAGCAGAAGTGAGTTTTGCTGCATCGACAAGGTCAACTTGAATGAGTTTGACAGAAATCTGAAAATCTACATTTCTGTGTTTCTCTGAAGAGCTTTCTGAGACTCAATCAGTCTTGAGCCCACTTTGTTAATTATTAAAAACCTAAAGGTTTTGAGCTTAATACCCTCGTATTCATTTACATCATTCACATTTTTTCGTATCAGCTTCTTTAAAACCCTTAGTAATTTGCTTGGTCTATCAGTGACCACAAATTGATCAAATTGTGAGCAATTTCTCCAAGGTGTAACACAGTGAGTAGTCCATTAAAATTTAGAAGTTTGCAGCTTGTTCCAGCATTTTGAAGCAACATATAGATTTGATTCATATGTTATTGACATTATTCTGAATTGGAATCCATAAAAATCCAATTTAGTTTGAAATGTAAGTATGCCTAGTCGGAGCCTGAAATGACCTGGCCGGTGTGAGTCCCAAATCTATGCATAAAACCATTTATTAACTATGACTTCCAACTAATAATGTTGTGTGAAGTTGTCCAATTGCTGATGAACTTCCACTGTAAATGAAAGAACCTACTGTTATAGAGCACTGATTTTCATGAATTCTTTAAAAGACTTACATGAATCTTAAGACAAACTGACTTTAGCATTCTAAATGATACTACACCAAACCCAAAATTACAACTTCTGCAAATATTTGGGGGCTAGAAGACTGCCCGCTGAGAATTACGTTTAACTGTCCACTCCTAACTGTGGCATAATTCTCATTCCAAACATAATGATGCGATTTTCTAAAATACCTTTCAGATGCAACAAAACTTCTAAGTATTAAATAGTCATCAATTACATCACACTGAATGGCTCCAGTGAAAGCAAGTAGCACACTTAAAAATTCAGTAACTACTCTGCATACCTTGGTTGACTTGAAGTACAATTAGAGACAGAACAGATGACATCGGGATTATCGATGTAGCTCCTGTTGTTGAATATTGTACCTACAGCCACAGGAATGTGAAATGATCATAACCAACACCTGGATGGGGAGTGAATACCTACCTTCTGCTAAAGACTAGATTAATATGTTTTTTGTGAGTTTTGAGTCCAGACTGTCACTGTCTCATTACCAAAAAAAACAAATTAGCATTCGACTGAGCTTTTGATGTGGTTAGGGGCATTAGAGATGGCATTTTCATAAATTGTCCAGAGTGTTGTAGATTCAGGATGCCCTCCTATAATATTTCTAACAAACCTTGCCTCTGGCATCGTCACTACCGTGAAAAGAGAAAGGCCGCGGTCATTGATGGATTTGATTTTCTGCCAAACTAGAAACCTGGGCCTCATAGTCTTTTCCACATTTTTACAAAACAAGCTGGGGTGCTTCACTATATAATTTGCAGGGAGCTCCATGGTGTTAACTACAAAATTTATCGTTTCACGAACTTTTTCCTTGGAGGAGTTAAAGACTTGAGGGGCAGCCCGACATAATTCCCAGGTTTCTTCAGCCGAGAGCCCACAGAGTTTGAGGTTCTGTATCTTGGCCTCTAGCGTTTTCATGCGACTAGTAGCCACTGCAGTTACAATATATTTGAAGGCCTTGCTTCCTTTATGCACGCCAATCTTCTTAATGAGATCGGCTTGGGCAGGCGTTAGAGAAGAGCGTTGCAGAATGGACGGATCTATATGCACGAGTCTGGAGAGCTCCGTCTCACGAAAACCCCATTCCTCCCAAAAAGCAAGCGAGGGCTTCAGGGTCTTCTCCAGGCTATATTCAAAAAAGAAGGCGGATCTTAGCAGGGTTCTGACTAGCAAATCCTTGGACTGAAATAAATTCTGAAGAAATTCCATCTTGGGAAGAAGGGTGTTCTCGAGGTTGCTCTCCAAGAAGCGTGGATACCACGTCAATAGCTTCGTCAGACTTTCACCCTGAAAGCCGAAATCTTCCAGCAGTTTGATTTTGGGTTCCAATATTCTGTCAACATTTGTGACGATTAGTGACGGCCGTTTCCTCACTATAGTGGCAATTTGAACTTCAGAGAAGCCGCGTCCATTCAGCATATCAATAAACTGCTCGACTTTGTCGAGAGTTTGAAGCCTCTGCAAGTAGGGAGCCAATTTAAGCATCCGATTGATGTCGGCTGCAGACATGTTAAATTTGGTGGAGACAAATTGTGAAAAGAGGCTCTGCGAATAGTCATTGGTACTAGCAAGGTTTGAGTACAGACTGCGAAAATGGAATGGGTGTATAACAAACAGTTTGCGGAAGAGCATGGCGTTGATGGAAGCTGCTGCAACAAGAAGAGGGTAGGTAGTTGTAGGGCTTCCAGCGGGAAATATCGTATACTGAAATAAACGAAGTATTGTGTTAGTTCCTGCTGGAGAGGCTGCTGGAGAGGTGTACTGATGAATGGATGTAATTTATTATTTATTTAACAAATCATTATAAATCTAAAAAAAAATTGTGAAGATTAAAATTAGTTTCTTCGTTGATCTAGCTATAGTAGGTAACCAATTTTTTTATTTTTTTTAAATGATAGATTTAAAGTATAAGATTTTTCAACAATATAGATTTAATGTTGGAAATATTTGGATTTAGGAAAAATTGGATTTTAAAAAAATAAAAAAGAGGAGAAAACCTTAATTTTAGTAGATAATATTATTGTAATGAGTATTGCTTAACAATTGTTAATAATTGTCACTTTGCTTTCAAGTCAAAGTTATTGGTTTCCACATATTTCCTTTTTAATTGTGGGCATAACATACCTATCCTTTCCAAGGAAACAATTGTGGATTGCAATTGCATGAATGTTAGCTTTTTTTGTAGCTGCATAAGCCTTGGAAGAAGAAGATCCCAAAGAGGAGGAATTCAAACAACGTAACTAGAAAACTATATGTCTGACGATATAGTATTAAATTAATATCATTGTGCTTAGGTAAAAATTGTAACTACTAATGAAAAATATGAAACATTTATGCTTTAACATGGTGGTACTAAAAGATTCTAGTTGATTTCTTAAAATATTTTAGGGTAATGTGACTAACTTTAGGAATCATGCTAAAAAAAACTATTGTGTTATGCCCTTACCCCTATAGTGTGTATCGGGTTATGAGTAGTCGGCTTGTGGCTACCTTAACTCTTAATTATGTCATATTATCATTATTATATTGTTATTTACTTATTTAAGTCAGTCTAGGGCTTATATAGGGTTATCTAAGTTGGCTTGGGTGATATCCTAGGCATAAATAGGTATATATGGGAGGTTGTGAGTCTTATTTCATCATGTTGAGTATTGTGTTCTTATTGAAGACTATTGGAGGTATCCCCCTCGAAGTGGACAAGGAGGTTGCCCCCTCAAAGTGACATATTATTATCATTTATTTTTAGCATATTTCATATCATATTCTTCTTGTGCAAGTTGTTTCATTACAAGTGGTATCAGAGCATGATCTTGGCACCGTTATGACAAGGCATTTTTTTAATTTTGGAGGTCATTTTGTGAAACCCATATCTCCCAGATTTTAATGAATTTTTGTTTGATTTTTAAAGGGTTTTTTAAGGACATTTTTAAGAAGCTATTATCTAGATTTCAGAAGAATTGGATCAGATTTGAGCTAGTTAATGCAGAATTAGGGTTTATGCCCAATCTATTTGGAAAACACATATCTCCCACATATTGACAAATTGTTTCTTGATTTTTTGTGGGTTTTTTGAGAAATATTAGAGGAGGCTACAGTCAAAATTTCAAAGAAAGTGAACAAGAAATAATTGATTTATTGGGAAATTAGGGTTTTAAAAAAAATCACTCTCGAGGCTATAAATCACCTAATTTTTGGGAGATTTTTCTATTGGAGTGTGACCTTGGCCTTGGTAAGTTACAAAAAAAAGAGTATTTTAGCTTTATTTGTATGATTTATTACAAAATTATCTTTCTAGACCTTCTTTATAACAAAAAGTAGCCACATAAAAGAAGAAAAAGAAAAAGGAACAAGAAGTAGAACAAGAGAAAGAGAAAGAGAAAGAGAAAGAGAAAGAGAAAGAGAAAGAGAAGAGCAGGAACAAGAAGTAGCAGTAGAAAAATAAGCAACAATAGAAAAAGAAGTGACAGTAAAAAGGAGATGAAGAAGAAGAAAAAGAAAAAAGTTAGCATTGAGGACAATGCTTTTTTAAAGAGGAGGGAAATGTTATGCCTTTACCCCTATAGTGTGTATCGGGTTATGAGTAGTCAGCTTGTGGCTATCTTAACTCTTAATTAAGTCATATTATAATTATTATATTGTTATTTAGTTAGTTAGGTCAACCTAGGTCTTATATAGGGTTATCTAAGTCGACCTGGGTGATATCCTAGGCATAAATAGGTATATATAGGAGGTTGTGAGTCTTATTTCATCATCATGTTGAGTATTGTGTTCTTATTGAAGACTATTGGAGGTATTCCCCTCGAAGTGGATTAGGAGGTTTCCCCCTCGAAGTGGCTTGTTATTCTCAATTATTATCAACTATTTACAACATATTTCATATCTTCTTCTTCTATTGTGCAAGTTATTTCATTACATTTTGACAATATATAAATTTTAAGTAAATTCAAAAGGTATTAATTGATGAAATTTTATGGTGATGGCATTGCATAGGGAGTTAGGCTGCAATGACCATTAGTTGGATGCTTCCTTTTATTTTGATGCAAGTTGTGCAAGTGGTTGGTGCAGGGGTGACTAAGGATATGACTGGGGCAGTGGATTGTGGGATGTGTGTGGTGCCTAGGGGTGTGGTAGCAGTGTTTGGGTGGGGTTTGGTGCTTCGCAAGGGTTGCATGGGTGCAATCTCTATTTATTTTTTTCTTCTTCTTTTTTTTATGTTGGTTAATGGCATCTGGTGTAGGCTCGGGAGGGCATGTGGATATGTCCTTTTAAAGGGTTTTGACGAGGGTTGTCCCTTCCTCGGCAAACCATTCCAAAGCATTATAATTTTTAAGTAAAGCTTTAAATGAAGAGGGGCCTTCTCATATCATGGGTCCTCAAGCATCAAAGGTAAATGGGTGTATGAAGAAGAATCTTTCTCATCTTGTTTTAGTAATCCAACAAGATTTAGTGGCAGAGGATGTTAATTATTTGAGTAACCATGCTTTAATTTGCAAATTTATGGGGATTCGAGTATCTCTGCCTTTCTTGGAGTTATGGGCCCTTTAAACTTGGAATTCAGAGGGGGATATGGAGGTTATACGAGCATCCAATAACTACTTCATAGTGGTTTTCTCATGTTTGGCAGATCAAAATAAGGTGTACAAAGGAGGTCCTTATTTCTATAATCAGGTAGGGTTATTTATCAAACCTTGGCATATAAGTTAATCCTGCCTGCAAAGGAGTTTTCATCAAGAGTTCCAATTTGGGTGAGGCTTCCTTGGTTGTTGTTGGAGTTCTAGAAGAATGATATTTTGCACATGATTGCACTACTTCTAGGAAAACTAGTTGGTCTGGCTCAACAAACTCTGGATAAGAAGGTAATATGTTATTCTCAAATTTGTATTGAAATTGATTTAAATAACCCACTGACAAATTCGATGGAAATTAAAATTGGTTTCACTTCATGGATACAACAATTGGATTACGAAGCTCTCCCATTCTGGTGTTGAATCTATCATGAGTATGGGGACTTGCAAAGGAAATGTCCTAAACTTAGCTCATCTAGGGTACATGTCAATAGTGTTTCATCCAAAGTGTCTCATTGTCCTTCGCTTTTGAAGGATAAAGGAAAATCCCCTATGTCAAAAAAGGAAATTGATAAGGAGGGTTTTATACCTATCAAGCCCCACAACAAGGGGAGAGGCCTGAAGAGAACCTTCAAGGATAGACAAGGTGAGAAGACTTATAACCATTTTGAGGCATTGGAAGATATTGAGTAGCATGTGGAAAATCTAGACAGGTAGCTCTTTGAAAATAATAATTTGGGGATGGATCAAATGGCTCCCAAAATAGACGTCAGTCTCAGTGGTTTGGTAGATGATCGTGTTGAGATATAGATGGACAAATCAAATTCAAGAGATCCTTGAAGATATGGCCCCTCTTGAGAGAAAATAATTAGGTGAAAGATCAGTCTTGGTCTTGATGGAATTAGTGCCAGAGGTAGGGGTTCAAGATCTTGGTAAAGGCGATAAATTTGTGTCGACTTTGGGATTGCAAAAAAAGAACTTCAAAAAGGGAGGCTCAAAGAAGCACTCCAAGTTGGGAAGGAAGAAAGATCAAGATAAAATTGAACTAATGGGGGAGAATTTGGTGGAGTTGGGTTTAGTTAAGACTATTGACTCTCACTTTTCTAACTCTCATAAATGATTGTTCTCTCCTAGAATGCAAGGGGTTTGAAAAACATCCCTTGACAAAATGTTGTTCAAGATTTGATTGAGGTGCATTCTCATAATGTTGTTTTCATTCAGGAAACTAAGATGTCAGTTGAAGGTATGTTCAATGTGGCTTCTAAGATGTGGTGGAGAGTTCAGTTTCAGTGTGTTAGGGCTCAGGGAAATGTTGGGGGTATTGTTTGTCTTTGGGAACTATGCAAGATCTCTCCTCTTTGGTGGATTTTTGGTGAAACTATTTATCTATGGCTATCTCAAGCTTTGACTCTAGTGAAATATATTTGTGTACCAATGTTTATGCTTCAACTAACTTGCATTGTAAAATCCTTCTCTAGGCTCATATTCGATATGTGAGGTCCCTAGCTCCTTTGTTCCCATGGACTCTAGCTTGTGATTTTAATTCTATCACCAATTTGGAGGAAAAGAAAGGGGGAGTGGATAGGCTTGAGCCTTCATCTTTGATTTTGAGAGATAATATTACCTCTAAACTTGATAGATATAAAACCAGGGAATGGTAGATTCACTTCGAGTAACAAGAGATGTGGGGAAGGTTTTATATCTGAGAGATTTGATAGGTTCTTCGTCTCTAGTTTTTGGATTGGCAACAATTGGACTACAAGTTTAGAGATTCTAGATTGGAGAGAATCAAATCATTGTCCCATCAAATTATCTATAATAAGGAGGGATGCTTCTATGAACCCTTCATTCAAGTTCTGGCTTATGTGGTTGTGGGATCCATCCCTTTAAGATCTTATGGGAGAATTGTGTGTTAAAGGCATGCCTGAGCATGACACAACTATGTATTATTTTGTCAAGAGACTCCAATTTATGAAGTACCAACTTAAGAAGTGGAATAGGAAAAGGTTTGGGAACATTTTTATGGATAAATCTAAGGCCCCATTGGACACCATCACTAGACATAATAAGGATCAAGGGCTTACCAAGGACTTCCTTAGAGAAGAAGTGGAAGCCATGAAGGAGTTGACAGAATGGGAGTTGCGGGAAGAGATCTTTTGGAAACAAAAGTTTAGGATCAAATGGCTTAAGGAGGGGGATAGAAATACAACCTTCTTCTTTAACTCTGTTAAAGCCAAAAGGCATGGTAATTCAATTTTTTATTTGATGTATTCTCAGGGAGATAAACTTTCTTCTCTTAGGGATATCTACAGGAAGTTGTTCAATATTTTTTTCCTCTCTTCTCGAAGGACCCTCCTGCAGTTGAAGAAGAAGAGAATTTGGTTTTGGAGTGTATTCCCTCAGTTGTGCCTATTAAGGAAAATGAGCTGCTCACTAGTCCCATCCTTCTAGAGGAGGTAGAGGAGACAGTTTTCAAGATGAAGAAAGGGAAAGCCCCGAGACCAAACGATTTCCCAATAGAATTTTTTTAAGAATTTTTGGATATTATCAAATTTGACTTGTTAGAAGTCATGTGGGAATCACAAAGAAGCAGGCATATGTTGAGGGAAATGAAAACTACCTCCCTGGTTCTTATCCCTAAGAAAGAAGGGGCTAATTTCAAGCCAATTTCCTTGTGCACTATGGTTTATAAGATCACATCAAAAATAATTGTGGAAAGACTTAATAAATGGATCAACAAATTTATTTTAGAAGAGGAGGGAGGTTTTTTTGTAGATAGGAAAATCTTGGATGGGGTAGTTATTGTTGTTGAGGCCATTCATTCCATGGAGCTATCCAAGGAGAAGGCTATGTCCATCAAGTTACACATGACAAAATCTTATCATAGAGTGAAATGGTCTTTTCTTCAGAAGGTGTTGCTTTCCTTTGGGTTTGGTGAATATTGGGTAAATTGGGTGATGTATTGTGTTAATACTATGTATTACTCAGTGTTGATCAATAGTGATCCTTCTACTCTTTTTGGTGCATCTAGGGTTCTTTGACAGGGGGATCCTCTATCATCTTATCTTTTTTATTATTATAGCTAAGGGATTGGGAAGACTATCGAAAGCTCAAGCCTAATACAAGGGCTTATTAGAGGTTGGAGTTGGGTATATGGCTTGCCTACTCAAACTCATTTACAGTTCATGGATGACACTACCTTATTGAGAGTTGTTAGTGTTGCGAGATGGTGTGTCCCTTGTTCTTCCTTGTAGCACAATGCTTGGGTTTGTGATATGGTCTAACCACCTCTTGTGGATCTTAACTGATGCTTATATTAGGCATTGACAGGTAGACCTTTTGGTGCAATGGCAAGGCCAACAATTGGTATTGGAGCTGGTCGCAAGTTCAAACCCCTCACTTGTGCTAGGGGGGATTGTTGCAAGATGGTGTGTCCCTTGGTCTTCCTTGCAACACAACGCTTGGGTTTGTGACATGGTCTAACCACCTCCTATGGATCTTAATTGATGCTTATATCAGGCATTGAAAAATTGACCTTTTGGTGCAATGGCAAGACCCCCAACTAGAATAAATTAGGTAAATAACTCCAAGCACTCTTTGGATATCTATATTCTTGCTTCAGGGAAAAAAATCAATGAAGCTAAGTTCTCAATTTTCTTCTTCAATACTCCTCCCATGATTTAGTCTAGAATTGCGCAAATCCTTAGATTTCATATTAGGACTTTGCCTTTTATATATTTGGGTGTTCCTCTATTTGTGAGCCCACTATCAAGGGGGACCTAACAAAGTGTGGTGGACAATTTCTAAGAGTGAGTAAGCCATTGGACTATTAGATGGCTATCTTTTGCAAGGATAGTTTTGTTATTAAAAGCGATGGTTCAAGCTATTCCTATTTATAGGTGCATGGTGCAAATGGCTCAGCTTGTAAGTTTCACTAAGGAGTTGGATGCTCTATCTATACAATTCTTATGGGTAGGGAATTTAGCCTCCTTGAAGTGGAATTTGGTCAAGTAGGAGAATATATGTAAACCTAAATGGGGGGATAGGGTTTGCAATGTGTTGTCCTTACAGGTCAAGTTTTGGCATACAAGCTTCATTGGAGGTGGTTCTCATCAAGACTGGGCTAGGATCATTTCTTCTAAGTATCCAAGATGTATGTATATAAATGTTGTACCTAGGATCTCCATGTCAAGTAAATAATCTATTATTTGGGACACTCTTAAAAGAGGAGCCAAATTAATCAAGCAAGGTTTATTCTATATTTATAATAGAGTTTTTGAGGTCCTCTTATAGTTAGATCCTTGGGATGTTCATCCCCCAATCATGACCATTCATCCACACCTTCATAATCTTTGTGAAAATTTTATGGAGGTTGGATCGACCCAAGTGGAGGATTTCAAAGAGGCAAAGATATTGGGGCAAATGGAGATGTTTAAGTGGAAGGAATCTCTTTCATGGCCACTAAGGAGCTTAGAGGAGGATCACAAAGATTATTTCAAAACTTAGTTGGTTATATTTACAATTATTGATGAAGAAAGACATATTGGCTTAGAGTCTGGATCCTAGGGGGTTTACTTTGTGGCTATTGGATATTAGGAGTTGGATAGGAAAATATATGGAGGGGAGGAAACCCCTTGGTGGAAATACATGTGGAATAAGTTTGTGTGGCCTAAATGCAACTTTTTACTTTGGTTAGCTGCTCGAGATAGGTGTCTCACATATGACAATCTTCAAAAGAGGGGTTTTAAGGGCCCATGTGTTTGCTATCTATGTGGCATTAGTGAGGAATCCTTATCTCATTGTTTGTCCCAATACACCTATTCTAAGACTATTTGGTACCTTTGGTGGGAAGTTTGGAGATGAACATGTATACATGCTTAATCTTTTTTTGAAATTTGGAGGACTTTGGGGCACCCTCTTTCTAAGATATTTTTCCTTCAAGTGGCTTGGGATATTGGGCCCTCATGTATCATTTGGAAAGTCTTGTTGGAGAGGAATCATAGGATTTTTCAAGGAGGGATATTGGAGGCTCATCATATTTGGAAAATGATTCTTGGTATGGTTCAAGAAACTATCTAAGCTAAGTGTGAGATGGATACCCCTCTGGATTCAAGGGAGAGGGGGTTGATGCAATTGGGGTGTAGATGGTGATGGTACAAAGAAATATTTCTCTAGAGGAGACCTCTCAACTAGAAAATCCAGCAGGATGGTAGGTGGAGACCACCTCTAGCTAGTGTCTTGAAGATTGACATTGACGACTCTTCCAGAAGTAATCCTAGATATGTTGGGGTTGGAGGAGTGGGAAGAGACAATTCAAGGGAGGCACTCTTCTTATTCTCAATCTTTCAAGGATATGAGACTAATAAATTTATGGAGGCCCTTTCTATCTTTATTGCACTGAAAATGGGTGTTTTTTGGGGTGGTGTAGGGTCATCTGTGAGTTGAAATCACAAATTCTAATATGTATGTTGAATAAGAGAAGTTTGGATGGTGTAAATTGGTAGTTGGAATCAGTGGTTCAACACACCCATTGCCTTAGAAATTCCTTAGAGTGGGTATCCTTTTTCCACATCCCATAGGAGTGGAACAAGGTTGCAAACTATTTGGAAAATAGGCCTCAGAATATAGGGGTAATTGGAGAGTTGAGGAATGGGAGATTCTTCTCATGGATTGTGCCCAAAAGTTGAGATTGTTGATTTAGGAAGATATTCAGGAGTATTGAGAGGTGGTGTTGAGGGTCTAGTTGGATTGGTGTTTACTAGTGTTGGTCTCACTTCATTGGATGTTCTTGTTGGTCCCCTACTAGATAGTCTTATTTTCACTGATTGTATTGCTAGTTTCTTCTGAATAAATAAAAAATTGCCCCCTTTTAAAAAATAAAAAAATAAAAAATGTGTTTAATGAAATAAATTAAAAAAAAAAATTCTTTTACCTTGCAAAATAATTTATCATTATGAAGAGGACTTCAAGGAGAGGACTGAGTCCTAGGCTCGCCTAAATCCTATGTGCTAGTAGGGGTCTGTCATCTCCACCTCTCATCGTATTATAGGAGTTATAAGCCAAGATCAATGCTCTATGTGAGAAAATAGTCACATAAGAACAACAAATAGAGGAATTGTTGAGACAAAAGGAGTAGGGGGGAAATCATAACATAAGCATAACAATTGAGGAACTTGTTATAGAAGTCAATGATCCTATTGATTAGGAATATGAAATTAGCTCTGTAATTCCCACCTAATAATCATTTGCTAGAAGGGTAGCAAGGGGGAGTGGAAAAGGAACAATTGATTAGAGAATTGAAGAAAATTAAAGCTCCAAATTTTGGTGGGATATGAGGTGGATATGCAACCAAAATATGGTTGATTATAATGAATAAGTATTTTGGGTTGCTAGAGTGAAATTCTAATACTAAATCCAAATTATCATCTATCAGCTAGAAGGAGAAGTTTCATTGTGTTGGGACCACCTACTGGAGATTAAAAAGTATGATTTAAGCCAACTAACTTGGGATAAGTTTATAAAGAGATTCCATAATAATTACCTATTGACTCATCATTGGGATCAAAAAATGATACAATTCCATGCAACATGCCAATTGTTCTACAAAGATAAATTCTCTAAATTCAACCTTTAAGTGAATTAAACTAGGTACAATACATAATGCACTAAAAAAAATCTTCCAAAGAGAAATTAAATGAGCATAAATAACTCAACAATATTTCCAAACATTGTCCTCTTTCATAATGAAAATATTTACATGATTTTAAAGATAGATTACAAATAAAACATACATAGCTTTTCTAAGCTTCCATCAACAATAGATGTGCATTGATCTGGGAAGATTCCCTCAAACCTTGGCTACCAATTGAAGAGGGAAAGCATCACTTAAGCACTTTTTTTCCAACCACGGACTCTTATGTGGTCCCCCACACATCTACCATATATGGAAAGATGGCCCTACCCTTTGACGAAGGAGTTGGCTTGATAACCTCATAACTATGGCTTATATAAACTTAGTGTTGTGCCCTACATGACTAGAACTTGTATACATTCCAACTTGTATGGAAATCATGAACTAACATGCATAAAAGGTACACAGTGAAATTGACAGTGTAACCAGTGGAAAATTACACTACTTTGGCCAAAGTTTCATATAAAAAGTTCATCATAGATCACATACATTTCCATAGCTCGATTTGTCTCAAGATCAATAGTACACTAAGCATAGGTAATCCCTTCGTGAGGTATTCTTTAACCACAAGAACAACCTATTCCTTTTATGTTTACAACATATATTTATTAAGTACATTCCTACACATAAGCTATACAAATCTATCTATTCCCATGAGTAACCTATGTTCTACCTATAGTCTGGTTCCATGAACAATTTGCAATCAATAACTTCATAGCTAATAATGCTTCTTCGTTTCCTAGTATTAGATACTAAAGTACATAATCAGTCCTTAATACGGAGTATGTACAAACAATATTTTGCAATCACATGGACAAAGAGAAAATAGATTCTTTTACTTCAAGTACGAAATGATAATCTTTCCCTATACTAGAAAATCTAGGATTATCACACAAAAAAAGCATTAAAATTCAATCTTTCCAAACAACAAAACACAAAAGAATAGACCACATCCATGCGAATGCTTAAATCTAATTGACCAAATTGGTTCTCCACTTTTTCCCTTTCCAAAATCAGCTTACTAAGCTTCTTATCAATACTCCAATCCACCTAAGAAGCACCTTTCCTCAACCAAGAAAACTTCTAAGCATTGGGATGTTTCATTTGATTCAATCATAACTTATCTACCATTTCTTCTAATACCAAATTGTTAGTGCTACTGCTACCAATGATAACTTAGTAATATTTCCCTCCAAACTTACATCTGGTTTTGAAAATTTTCTCCTTTATGTTGGTTCTTCCTTATTTTTAGGTTTGAATATAATTCTCATCAAAATTACTTACTCTCCATCTTCAGGATCTTCTCCACACTTTGTTGAAGTTACACTTTCATCTTCTACTTGGGCCACATGAATTTTAGCCTCCTTGCCTTTATTTATTTTTTGTTACATATTTTTGCACACTCAAATTCCCTATTTCTAGATTCACCACACTGGTAACATGTACAATAGAAACCTCTATATCTTCTTCTTAAAGCTTCCTCTTCATTTGGTATAGTCACTTCTACCTTTGGTATAACCTTATTTTCCTCTAATCTCTTACATGTAAGAACTTTGTTGGGAGGTGCTAGCTTCTTGTTGATTTCCTTGGTAACCTCTTCCACATGAGAACCTTCCTCTCCCACTAGAGTTTTGTTGTTTCCTAACCAGTTTCTCCTCTACCTTCAAGCAATACTAGTATGCCTCTTCTACAGTCTACAATATGATCATAATTAATTCATCTTGAATTGATAAGCATAGACCAATCACATGTATACCTTCACACCTTTTTGTAGCGTAGAAAAAAGTATCTCTTGCTTTATATGGGAATAATTAATGATAAATTAGACTTAATGATTCCTTGATTTAGTGTTGTGAGGTGTTTTTACACATCCACATTAGGTCTTGGGCCCTTGTGAATTGATAATAATTTTATGATTCCTTGCAAAAGTGTTGTAACACACCTTCACACTTTTCTAGGATTTTATTATTATATTTCACTTAAACAACCTATTTTTATTACTTACCAATCCATATTTCAAAGTGTTGTAACAAAATTTCACACTTTTCTAGGATTTTCATCAATAATTTGACCCTTTCTTATGCTTTAATTGGCCCCATTTTACACTTACAGGCCTTACCTAAGTGTACTTTTGAAAATAATCCTGATAAACATCATTTAAAATATCTAATTTTTGACACCCACTCAAAAATCAAAATAATTTCAAATTTCTGGCAGGATATTATTTTCTAAGACCTAAGGTCAGCCTATGATGTGGTATTTTTGAGAATTATTACATAATGGTGTATAAATATAGGGTTTTCCCTCTCATTTCACCCCCATTCATTCCCCCAATCATTCATTCATCATTGATTATCCATCTCAAGTGAAGCAAGATAGGGTTTTAGCATTTTAAGTCATCAAGATAGTTTTCTAAGGCATTCAAGGGAAGATTCTTCATCCATTGTTGCAGCAACTCAAGATATGTCATCATGGAAAGTTTCTAATTGTATTATCTCATGCTTCATGCTTCATCTTATTTCTTCATTTTGGTTTAATTACTTAAAAGGGGTTTGACCAAGGAAAACCACCATTCCTAACATTTAAAATTTCTCTTTCTTTCTTTGTGTGATTGTAGATCTAGGTACCTTGAAGGTTTGGAGATCATGAAGAATAGGTTGTAAACTTGTTGTTTAGACATCTCCTTATTGGCTAGGTCAAAATATCCACAAAAAGTCACTTACAGTGCTGGAAATCAAGGTTTCAAATCTAGACACCCAAAGAATAGAAAGAGCAAACCAAGAGCTTCCGACTCCACTTTCAAATTTTTAGAAAATTCAAAGTGGACTCATATGCCATTAGTGGCATATGACTCCCAATGTACCTATTTTTTAGATATTTATGTAGATTCTGATACCCATTTTCCCAAAACAAGCTTTACTATAGTTTTCCAGATCTGGGACTGATTCAGCCAAAATGGTGAATGAGTCCCAGTAGGTCAAAATTTTAGGATCAACAACATTTCCAGTCTTCATTCCATCCTCTACAAGTTTCCAAGTGCAAATTTTTTGTTTCATAGCTTTTTGTTCTGCTTTACTTGCATTTCTATTCATCTTTCTAGATCTTTTTGCATTTTAGAGTGTGTTTTCAAACATATTGCATTTTCTAAGTTTTGCATTAGTAGATAATCTCTTTTATCAGTTTTCAGCCTTTAGGACAATCCCCTTTGACATACTTCAATCTCCTTTTCATTGAAATCTCAAGGGTTTGTTCTTGAATGAAGTGTTGATCTTTGTCTCTCCTTTTAGGTGCAAAACCCTAGAGGTGCAAAAGGTGACAAAAATATTTGTTTCATTTTGGTGAACCTGCATTTCAAATACCTTCTTTTCTGATTTGGAGTCCATCATCATCCTAGAATTAACTTGCATTGCATTTTGCATTAGTTCATTTGAATCTAGGGTTTCAAATTTTTGCATTAGTGAAAGTGCAGATAATTTGCATTTTTTCATCTCAAATCATTCAAAATCATATAAAATCTACATTCGCATTTAGTCTTCAAGTCATACAATCAGGGAAAACTTTAGTGGCGAATCTTCACCAATTGGCGAATTCTAGGAATTGGCCAATTCAAAATTGGTGAATTTCTCGCACCCAACAAGGTGTCCAATCACCCGGATTTTATGAACTATAGGTCTAATGCACGTCCATTCACCAATGAGTTTTTTTATGAGGCATATTTAAGCAACAAATTCGCCATTTTCAAACTACGTGTTTCAATTGGACCGACTAATATATTCTCTTGGAATCCCTAAAGCATTTAATAAAACACCTGCATATTTTCCAATACTATTAAAACAACATTGTATCATGACCCATTTCACTAATTAAAATTTATAAATAGTTGCTTGTGAAGACCCATTTTGCCAATTAAAATTTATAAATAGTTTCTTACGAGGACCTATTTCACCAATAACATTAAAAAAAATTACATTTGAGGACACATTTCGCCTTGAAAATTACAGCGTATCATTGTATAAGCATGCAGGATTCGCCCAATTTTTAATATACCATTTAAAAATCATGTGGAATTTTCCAAATATGGAATCATGGATTGATATAAATACAATCAAAAGTATCATTTATTCTTACACATTTTGTTCAGTTCTGAGGTTCTACTTCTTGATTCGGAACTCAGCAAAAGCCAAAAACGTAGACTTAAAGGTGAGTGATCATTTCTTCATAGTGTTATTAGTTATAATAATAAGTTTTCTTTATCTCTTTTCCATTCTTGCTTCAGTCTTAAAGATGATGTTGAGTAGGGAACCTTAGAACCAAAGTCTGAAGTTTCAAAGTTTTTGAAAGCTCTGACCCACCGACTAGAAAGATGACCAAGAAAGAATTGCAACTCAATAAAGTGAACCATCATCCAAGTCGGGGAATTAGAAAGTTATGAAAATTTAGAAATCTGTGACAAGGTTAGGAAAAGCCAAAAATTTTATGTATTCCATGGTATTGAATTTGATATGTGATTTTGCATCATTTTTAAAGAACACTTATCACGCTACTTATAAATTCCTATTAGATTGGCATTCACACAATCTTTGATAAATAACTAAAAGGAATATTATTAATCCATTCCTTGAACAAAAGCAAACAGTTCAACATCCATAACTTATAAGTTATAAGCTAACAGAAGTTAACAGTTCAACATAAACAACTTATAAAGGCATCCACCCAACTTAAACAATAAAAGCTTAAACTACCAAATCAATCAAATTTCATACCGATTCTCTGCTTATTATATAAGGTGGTAGCTACCTTTTATGATATGCAATGCATAGAAATTCAAGCTGATTTTAACCAGAAAGCAAATAAAGGTGTAGCTTTTAACTAGAAAGCTTTGAAAGGCATGCCAATATCAAACTATAAACTAAAGCACAAAGACTTGAATCACTTCAAAACTAATAAATTTCTTTAATTGAACTCAACCATTACCATAAGCATTCATTCCAAGATAAACATCTGATAGCAATGCAATCTATTAAACATTTAGAACACCAACATAGATAACCATTGGCAAGATATTCAGAATAAACAAAATAAACTCATACACTGCAACACAAAGATTATGTCTGTATGAACTTCACCATATGAGTTTCTATATTGAAAGATAACTGTAAAACAAACTTGAAATCATAAAATAGTTTTTGCTCTAATGAGGAAAATCCACATAGTACACACCATAACTCAAAGATTACGCATGCATGAACTTCACCATTTTTTTCTATATTGAAATAACAAAAAAGTAATAAAAATAGAAGAGTTTTTTTTGTCCTGATAATGGTTTCTTGAAGACAAGTAGAGAACCATTTTAGAAATTAAAATAAAAAGTGTTTGAAGTATCAAGAGAGCCAAATTAAAGAAAATAACATAAAAACTAAAAACTAAACAGCGGTCCTCTCCCAGCACCAACTCCTTCGCTTTCAATTATTTCTGCCTCCTCCTTTAGTAACGCCTCTTGTGCCTTTACTCTTTGCCTGTATTCTTGATACTTGGTGACAATTACAGTGATTTTTTTGCTTCCTGGCGTTGTAGTAATCTGTAACCTGGATCTCCATTTTCCCAAAGCATTTTCAGACTCAACCAACATCTAAGATCTTCTCTCTTCTCCACGTTTATAAGTCTTCAGGTGGATCTGCATTTCATAGATTTTTGAGGACTCCCATGTCACTATAGCAAGATCAACTATTTATTTATTGAATATCTCTCTAAACTTCAGAGAGATCTCTCTTATATCTAGAATCCTTTCATCAAACTCATCAGTAATTTCCACTCCCAAAAGATTACAATCTTTTTTAATTTCCACCAACATTTCATAATATAGCTCAAGTCTATTATTAATTTCCTTCACCAGATTATCATACATATTCAATTTCTATTCCAACGAATTGGACCAGGAAGGGTCTAGCTCCTTAGGATTATTCATAATTTGTTCACCAATTAATATCTTCGGATGCATAGAGTTCAATTCTTTCAATTCCTGAGATAGCACATAGAGACTAGTTTGATCTTTTTTGGCCTGTTGAAGTTCTATTAGTAACTCCTCCCTCTTCTTAACAACTCGAGTGTAAAAGAGCACATATTTATTTAAAAAAAGATAGCCTCTTGAGATATTTTATCAATCCCCTCACAAGCAGCTCTAGAATAGTTCAAATTCTTTTTAATTTTCTCTATGGTGAGCACATTGATGCCCTCTACCTGAGAACTTGAGGCTTCATCAGATGTAGGAGGAGTGGCCATGGAAGAAATAAAGTTACTCAATGCGAGGACTTGAGATTGCAATTTTATATTTTCTTTCCTTTGTTCTTTCACTCTTTTAATCAAGACATTGACTGAATAACCAACATGGTACACATCACCTTCTAGTGTTGGAGGCCCCATATCAACATGTGTGACTTTGTAATCCACCTATGTTATTTCATCTTCATTTAAATCCTTCACAGGGTCAACAATTTCTAACATTTGATTTCTAGAAGTAGCACCAATCACCACCCTTGACATCTTCCTGGATTTCTTGGGTTTTGAAGAGATTTGAAGTAACTTTGAAACTGTATCCACTCCAACTGTCATTGTAGGTAAATGTTTTCTCTTCTTCTCCACTGCTTTTTTCAGCCATCCTGGGGAGGCTACTACCAGAAAAGAATCTTCATTTCCACTAATAGTTTCTTTAGGAGCGTCAGGAGTGAAAGGTGGATTATCAAGTGGAGAAGAGGGGAATTCATTCAGAAGAGAAAATATATTATCTTCAGTGATCTGATTAAAGATAGCTTCAGAATCTGCAGCCACACGTTTTTCTTGATTGATTGTCTTCTTAGGGGTAGGAGAAAGCACACTGTCTTGTTCACAGATGCTCTTAAACTTCAATGTTTCTTCTGGAATATCACCATCACCTTCTGACTAATAATTTGCACTAAAGGACCTAACAAAGGGTTTCCCTGATGATACACTTGCACTAGATGCTTGCGTAGACCCCTGTTCATTCTTATGTGATGACTTAGGCTCCTGAACATGGCCTAAAACTTGCCGCCATTTCCCATCCAACCAATCCTAGGTTCTTTTAAGCACTAGGGCAGCACACACCCTCATATCTGAAATTTCACTTTGGCTCCAATCAACCCTAGGGTGGGATTTATCAGGCAATTTTTCATATGTAGGATCAATGATTGTTGAATCCTTAGCTACATTTTTAGGAATTTGAAATGGCAGACCAAAAGCATGTATTTGGTTTAGCGTTAGCCTCATATAATTTCTTCTCAAAACTTCATTCTCATCGACACAATCTTCCCATAAATCTTTGATAGATGGGTCATGCTGATATAAGCTCCCTCCATAGAGATTATGCTTCACAAAACCCTTACTGTCAAAATTAACTCTCATAGATAAATTATGGAGGTTATATTCCTTAATAATTCCTTCAGCTCCCCTGGCCATCTGGTTTGTTTTGCACACAAAAGAAGGGGTCTCCAATGGGAAGACATACCCTCGTTTCCCCATGTTCGTATACTTAATATTAACCATGCCCATTTGTCAAAAAACTTCTAGAAATATCAGTAAATCTTCAGGATACCGAGGTAATTTAAATGGGGCTTTCTCAAAATGCCCTATTCTCAGATAGGAAAACTTATCAAATTGGATATAAAAACTCCCAAATTTTGATACAAGAGAAATCGATTCAGGGAAAAGGCGCATTTCTGGATTTCCATCTAGCTTCCTCATGACCTCCATTAAAAATGCATCATTAACACGACAAAAATCACGCATTCTAAATTATTTAGTGAACTAAGGAAAGTGTTTATACACAAGCATATTAGAAGCTAGGGTGCCTTGTGGCTCCAACCCATGCCAAAAGGACCTATGACTACCTACAATGTATGCCAGGCAAGAACACATACATAAAGTAGTATCCTTATGGAAATTAATTAATTGCTCATTAAAATGGAAGCAAATAACTTTAGCCCAGTCAATGAAAATGTTCTCATCACATACTATCAAGATAAATTGGAACATCCAATCCTCAAATAACTCAACCTGTGGATTCCCAACAACGCGGTGTAATAAAGCAATAACATCTACAATTTCTCCCTTAAAATGTAATCTTTTGAGTTTACTCGACAGTTGCGGCTTACCTTTCTTTTTAGACTTCAATCGGGTTTTGGCCATGGAGTTCTTACACTAGTCCTTATTCACTTTGAAAACTTCACCTGCCACTGCAAAAAACATGTCTTCTATAGGTTCCCTTTTTGGAATCCCCAACACGTAGGAAATAACTTCAGGAGAAATTTCTGAAATTACGGTTTCGTCAGTGGATTTAATTTCCCATGTCTACGGAATGTACCTTCTTGCACATGCACTTATCAGGTCCACACTCAACACAACTTTTGGAAACCCTCCAACATGAGCTAGCCCGCTTTCTATGAGTTTTATATCCAGCTCAGACTTGCCGTCCCTCTCTAGGCGCACCTAAAGTTCGTCTAACTTAAAAGGTCTGAGCATTGTATCCCTTACACTGACCCAACGTTCACTCTACATGAGCACAAATTTGCAGAGAACGAATGTTTTCACATGAGATTCTGAGAAGTACTGGCCTTGGAAAAGAATGAGAATGCAGGCTAAAAGTCTGAGTAAAAAGAATGTTTACACTTGAGAAGTACTAGCCTTGGCAAAGAACGAGAATGTAGGCTAAATTTCTGAGTACAACTTCGCCACCCACTTATGCCATTATTTTTCAGAAGACATGCTTTAAATGCGGCATTCAATTTCATACCTCGAAAAGGTGGCCTTTAAACCTGCATGCTTTTGGAAATTCCTAAAAAGACAACTCAAGTTTATTTTGTACATATCATTCAATGAGATGTCAAATGACGATGCCTTTGAAAGGTAAGATAAGTCCAACATGTCACATGGTTGCTAAAAATTGGAACCTCAAAACCAAAGTTTGAAGTTTCTATGTTTTCAAAACCTCTAACCCACTGACTAAATCCACACACTGTAACTCAAAGGTTACATATGCATGAACTTAAGTTACTCAACAAAGTGAACCAAGTTGGGGAATTAGGTAGTTATGAAAATTTAGAAGTCCGTGACAATGTGACATGTCACATGGTTATAAAACTCGGATGCCTAGCAACTAAGCTTGCTTTGCTCCCTTATTTTGAGTCTACAACCATACATGAAATGTTATTGTTCATTGAACAGTTGAGTAATTTATGATATAAATAATAAACATGTGTTTTAAAGTTTTTTTTATTTTTAACCATTAATGCGCTCGGATTATCAAGGCCTTTATAAAATGAATTTCAATGTCACATTAATAGCACAACCATTAATAGCACTAAGCACAATAACACTTAACGTTGCAATTGCAAATGACTTAATAAAAATAATTACAATGTCACATTAATAACACAACCATTAATAGTGCAGTAACACTTAACATTGCAAAGGACTAAGGAATTACAATGTCAAATTAATAGCACAACCATTTACTTTATTACAACTGAATTACAATGTCACATTATTCCGTAATACAAATAAAAATGTAAGCGCAAGCACCAAGCTTATGTTGGATCGCTGGTGAAAATGTAAATGTAGTACATGTGTATTGCTTTATGTTTTACTTTTAAATCTACATGCAATTATTATTTTTTTGCTAGGCAAAACACTGCTAAGGGCAACACCCTGTATTGATTATCAGAAAAGGATTACACGAGTTTCTATTTTTCAAAAAACCACCCTACAGACATTTTCTGTCAAATGACCTTCCTTGATCAGCTAGCCCACCCATATTTTCATGCATTACAGAATTCATTAAAAAATTGGCCTAAATTTTAGTATAGGCACTCCAAGACTCAAGACTGACTCAATTACCCTATTACTGTTACTATTGTCAAAAGATTTGCACCCTGCTGAATGCGATATTCAACAACCTACTGAAACATGGAAACCTCCTTCAGATGTGGGTGATCTAAGTGAAGGAGGAATCTATAGAGTGAGTTGGTTCTCCAAATGATTGATCTTATTCTAAATAATTTATGAGGAAAGGGATAAAAAGATGTTTGAAAACTAAAACCTATGACTATTGATGTTTAACTTATTACTTCTGAAAGAAATTAGATCTTGCCACTCACAACAATTCCTTTATTACAATAGTTCTACAATCTCATTAGTGCATGATTTCATCAATAATTCATATGAAGATTCAAAGACATTGAATACATCATACAACCTGAAAACATGAAAACCTATGCAGAAAACTCATAAAAGCAGGACATTAAGGCCTCAAATCTGAAAACACAAAGCATCAAACTCTTGTTACCAGTCTTGAGACAAGAAAATGGAAAGAAGAACTTTGTTGTATTACTGAAACTGAAAGAGTGTCAATCTACCAAAACTGAGTACAAAGGGTTCACAAGCACAAAAATGCATAAGAGCAGGAACCGAAATCTGAACTGAGAATGAGAGCTAAAAGACTAAGTCTTTTGAAAGGAATAACTCTCAAGAAACCCTAATCCGAGCTCAGAAAAAAGCTCAAGGAAAAAAGCTTTAAACTATCTCAAAAACTACATAAAAGCACAAAAAAAACATATTGCTTTTATGATCACACTATCAAGCCTCTAAAAATAGGCTAGATCTGCTTTAAAAGCCCAAAAAACACCTTATCTCTCCAAGATAAGACTCCAATCCGACCAAGAGAAGAAGTCTTTTGAAAGGAATAACTCTCAAGAAACCCTAATCCGAGCTCAGAAAAAAGCTCAAGGAAAAAAGCTTTAAACTATCTCAAAAACTACATAAAAGCACAAAAAAAACATATTGCTTTTATGATCACACTATCAAGCCTCTAAAAATAGGCTAGATCTGCTTTAAAAGCCCAAAAAACACCTTATCTCTCCAAGATAAGACTCCAATCCGACCAAGAGAAGAAGTCAATAAAAATCTGCTAAAAATAGCAAGAAATCATAAAACAATTTATAAAAGATTGCTTTACGATTCTGCTTTACAGGAAGATTTTCACAATTCATCTATTTTTTGCAATTAAAGATTAAAAATCTTTTGCAAAAAAGAAAAAATTCTTATCCCTCAATTACAATGCTTTGATTTTCTCAAAAAATCATAAAATATTAATACATATCATCCTTCAAAATTTCCCATTGATTTCTCCAAAATCAATTAAAATAAGAAACTATAAATAGGTAACTGACCCAAAGCAAAATGATCCTAGGTCATGAGGTATTCACCATTACACCCTTAATTGATTTCCTCTAAATCAATTAAACAACAAATACTAGGGCAAGACATACTTCATTCTCCTTAAGTTCTCCTTTCAATAGTAAATAAGCCTAAACCCTAGGAAAATAACCCATCACCCCCTAAGCTCAGCTTAGGCATGTAAGTCTCGGCCTCCCAACATATATTAGAATTCCGACTTAAATAAATATGATGCAAAGGTTATTCCATTTGAATTAACTCACATTCCTATTGACAAATGTGAATATTCTGGAGAATTATAGTGTTGGGTCGAATTAGGGCATGGGGAAAACTAGGTCAAACCCTAAATTATTTCATTTTGCATATGATCACTGTTGAAGAAAATGAGCTCCACCAGTAAGCATGTCATCATGATTGACCTTGAATCTGAGCTCGCGTTCCTTGGAAATATTCACTACTACCTTCAGATTGTTGAGTCTTCAATGGGTAAGCTCGCTTTTCTTTGTATCATAGCTCTTCTCCTTTATTGAAAGAACAAAAAGAACCACACGGTCGCCGCATGTTCATGCATTTCTTCTAACTTACTCCACACTCTTGTGCTTCCCTCTTCTTTGGCTGTCATGAGCTCGAACTCAGCCTCCATTAGAAGACTCCATGAGAGAACTCACTTATGGGTTTTTGCTTTCGCTTCCTGTGCACAAGGTAAGCTATGTATTCATAGCCTCTATGGCTTTATATTTTGTTCACTATGGGCTTGAGGCCGCGACTACTACCACTTCTAATACCTTTGTTTTTGCATTTTTCGTGTACCAATTTACCATTGTTGTACTCTATTTCCACTTTGAGAGCTCGACTGCCATTTAAGAGCTCGTACCCTTGGTTTCTGGAAGCTTCGTAGAGTTCTTGGCCGCGGGTAGGGTGCTCATCCACAGACTTGAAGTGGTAAGTTTTAAAGCATATTATGTCCTCCTCCTGTGTATTTGAGGCCAAACCTGCATATGGGTATTATGAAAATTGAGTAGAAACTACATTTTCTTTATTTTGAGACTCAATTCACCACAGGGAATTCACATTTTTATGTCTTCTGCAATTTCATCTAAAAACCCATATGGGTTAGTTCTGAAAGTTACAATTTATGTATTAAAAACTAAACCCATATGCGGGTACTCTGTATATCCATTTGCATTTAGCCACAAGCTTGACCTTCAGGGTTGGAGTGTCTCCTTTGTGAATGTTCTGGCCATGGCTGTATTTACTTAGAAAATACATTTATTAGACTTTTGGGCTCAACCCAAACATGAACTCCTTACTCCCTCACTTTACCTATTACCTCACATAAAATTCTTAACTGGGTCGATAGAACAAACTGTTTTGTTGTTGAGATAAGAATAACCACATGGATGGCTGAAAACAGTGAAAATCTGTATATTTATTTGAAACCCCAATGTGGGTACTCGCTCATTGTTCTATCATTTGTCTTCAAAATAAAAACCCCTATGAGAATAACAAAAATATGTGTGTTTATCTGTATTTAACTTATGGGCTCGACCCAAACAAGTGATGCTTTACTTTGATATTATGTTATGTTTTAATCTCCTCCACATAAGTGCTTGGCATTTAGAAGAGAAATAAGCATGTCTGAAAACTTCCATATGACAAAACATTTAACCTATCATCCTAAGAAGGAATCCTCATATGGGTTGATTGAAAATGATGAAAATTGAGTACTTGGCCGAAACCCAAAGTGGGTAAGCAAGACAGTTCATGAGGAAATACTACATTTATTTAGAGCTCCATATATTTCCTAAAAACTACGATCTCCATATGTAAATCTAAGAAACCACTGTGAAAACAAGAGAGAACAATAAACTGTGTGTAAAAACTGACCCGATTCACATGGTATTCTACCTTCTTTAGCTTTCTTCATGGAAATATTGTAGAAATTCTGTTAAACTGAGTATATAATACTTTTGAATTTTATTTGTATTGCATTGAAAACCTGATTACTCCTTTGGTTTCTCATTTACACTTATCCTCTAGGTCATTGACACTAAACTCTCTTTACACATAGAATTCCTTTTAAACCTGATTATGTAGATTACTAATTCACTGTATAACTTGTTCATTCAGGAAATGACCTTTATGTGTTCAAATTCTTGTCAAAACTGTGCACACTTATCAGTCTGATACCTATACTCCCTTGCAGATGTATTTTGAATGAACACTACACATGATTGTTGTCTTTTTCCAAACATTGATATATAATTCTAACTGAAACATCATCTCAGCCAAAATGAACTAACTGTACCTGCTATAACTTTTCATCAACTAACACTTCATATTCAGATATCGTATCGATATTTGTTGTTCAAATATAAACTGAAACCACTGCTATATAGCTCTTTATGAAGAAAAGAACCATAGGTTCATGAATGCTAGAATTGTATATGCTATTTGTATTGCTTAAATATTGTCTCCATGTTTCTTTTCTTTGCACTCATAACTTTTCCCTTTTTGGATTCCTTGACCCTGACTTCTTCCATGCATAATTCACACCTCCGAGACACCTTTGCTAAACTTTCTCTTTCCTCATCACTCTGGAATGATCATTTCCTATTGCATTCCCTAATGGTGCACTGCATTGCCAATCAAGTTGGAATTGACAATTTATTTATCACTTGAAAGCATCGTCTGTATTTTGTACTCTTGCGCTTCAACATGGTAATCTTCATGCATTTTTATGTTCTACTTAACAAAATGTTTTAAATATTCTCTCTTTCATGATGAAAATCAAAACAAAACTGTTTATTAAGGCATAATGCATGCCTGTTCACTATCCTTGACTGTGAAAAGAGTACTAATGAACTGGAACTTGCATGACATATATGATCATGATGAACAAATAACACAAAAGATGAACTTATACAACAATATTTGATATAAATGTACTCAGCTAAATTAATTGAGTGAGCTAAACTCACTGTTCACCTGTAGCCTTCAGAAAACATTAACTTGATTGTAATGAATGCACAGTATGTTTAACAGCTCGATAGATAACTATGCTTTACTCTTTTAGTTGTAACTCATTTCTTTTGATAAATATATGATGTAATATTTAAATCAGCCCATTTGTAATGAATAGGGTAGCATGCTGAGCTCTACCCTTATGGGAGCTCATTTTTCTCCACATGCTTGGTCTACAAATATTGATCAGCCTCGTGACTTTACCTATACCTGCACAAGGAAACAAAAAATGTTAGCATAAAAACAGAATATGATGATCATGACATTTCTCCTTCAACTCATTCTCTTTGCACTTCTTTGATTGTTTCAATGTATGATTAATAGTAGGTTGCACTATTGTGGGTGAATCATATAGGTTACTTCATAATCAGAGCCACTGACATCCCCTTTTTGTCTTTATAGGTCAACAGAGCTCGAGAAGACAAAGGTGCACCATTCATCATCAACCATTGGCCAAAACAGGCAATGATGATTATGTTGCCACTTATATGTTTTCCTCTGCATCTTCAATAGTGTAATGTGCTATTAGTGATATATTGCAACAGTCACATCCACGACTTGTGTGGATATTTGATTTCAATTCTTACTTTTCATTTGAAAGGAAAATGCATTTAAATGCAAATGTTGTAATATCATTTCAATTCTTGCAATCAAATGAATCCTTGTAAATATGAATCTTTTCATGAAATAAATGAAAGCATCTAAAATGCTCTATTGTTTATTTGCTCAATTTTGTATTTCACTTCATTCTGGAATATTTGAAAAAACACTCTGAAACTCTGTTTCTTCTTTTAAATGCACAACTGTCACTTGATGAATAATGATAACAATGCAAAACATCACTTAAACTCAAACTGCAATTTCACTTCATGATATAATAACATTCAGCCATCTCTGCCAATCGAGCTGTGGTAAAAAATTGGTAACATTTTGGCGATTTCCACTATATGCTTGCCTGCTAAGCATAGATCAGTGGCCTTTAAACAATTCATTGGGCATGGAGTCAATTATGCCCCTTCTTGAAACTTAGAAACTTGAACAGCAACACCAAACAGCAGCAAAAGAAACAAAACATAACTAAAAGTAAACTAACAAGCCATGATGGCCAGCATAACAATGCGTAGCAGCGCTTAGGGAAAGAAAAACTACTGAAAGTAAATGTGCGAAACACACTTATTTGCAAACTACTCTACTAACTACAAGATAACTTATCTGAGAGGCAATGCTTGAGGTGGATCCCATTAACTGGGATAGACAACACCTCACCAGTCATCTTGGAAAGTTGGAATGTGTTGTGCTCCTTGCATTTCGTGATCACATAAGGCCCATCCCACATTGCATCGAACTTGGAATGTCGTCTAGGTCTACTTTTAAACTCATTCCACTTGAAACATAGATCTCCAATAATGAAATCACGAGGTCTCGCCCTCTTGTCAAAAGAATTCTTCATTTGAGCTTGATGTATTTCCAGCTGTCTTAGAGCTTCCTTTCTGGTTTCTTCGAGCTCTATCAGTTGCACAAACCTCACCTCAAGAGGATGTTCCTTTAACAACTCCAATTCTTTAACATAACTTAAGGTTGGTAACTCAATTGAAATAGGCAACTTACCCTCTTTACCATAAGTCAGAACGAAAGGTGAACAACCAGAGGCCCTTTTAGGAGTTATCCTATCAGCCCAAAGGGCTAGCTTCAGCTTTTCGTGCCATGTCCGTTGATTATCTTCGACGGTCTTCTTGATTATCCGAATCATATTCTTATTTGTAGATTTTTCCTATCCATTGCCCTGCGGATAATAATTAGATGTGTTCAAATAAATGTTATTTCTAACTGACCAATCAAAAATCCTCAAACCAATAAAAGCTAAACCATTGTCAGAAATGATTGAATCTAGAACACCAAATCTCGATATGAGATCTTGATAGAAATTAAGCATCGAAGCCTCATTCACTTCCTTTAAAGCAACAACTTCGGTCAACTTTGTAAAATAATCTATGGCAGTAAGAATCCACTTATGACCTGCACTTGAAGGCGGATTGATAGGACCAATAAAATCTAAGCCCCACTTAGCAAAGGGTTGTTCTACCTGAATCAGATGCAAGGGCAGCGACCTCTTGGGTTGTATTATGATAACCTATCGCTGGAACAGGCGGGACAACAGCCAAAGGAGGTATAGCAGTAGGAATAGGTGGTTGTATTTCTGGAAACAAAGGCATGGGGGTCTAGGAGCTATGTCTCCAGCTTGAATGAGGCAATTTTCAACATTAATGGCTATATTGTAAGCGTTAGGAAGCGTTAGACCACCCATAGACTGAGTCATAACAACAATCTTACTATTCAAATCTTTTAAATAAAATAGAAAAGCATGTGCCAGTAAGGGTTTTACCGTTGCAGGGATCTTGTCCCAGGTTCTCTGGAATCGATAATTGAAGTCAGCCAAATGCTTGTGTGGCACCCTTTGAATGGTGTTGAGCTACTCTAATAAGGACAAATTGTCAGATTTATCAACAAAATGTTGGTACAAGTCGTTACCTAATGCATCCCATGTCACGATTGAATTGGTTGTGAGGCCTCTGAACCACTGTAATGCCTTGCCTTTAAGTTACACAGCCAATAGCCTTAGCACGACGTTCTCGTACGTGATGTTGTGCACTGAGCATAGTGTGGCTACGTCATAGATGTGCTCGACTGGCGTAGTGTAATCTTCCCCGGTGAAGTATGGCAGACCTCTAAGGGCTGCAAATAGAATATCATCATGTTGATGTATATTCAATGGGGTACCGCCATTGAAGGACATGAATGGATGCTACCATTGGCGGTACTTGTGAAATCGGGACTAGAACTCCTGGTGATAACACCAAGAAACTGAAAACCGGAGGTGTTGACTTTGACCTCGTGGGTGTTTCAAAAATCCTCCTCACTGTCCTGCCTCTTCTTCGTGATGGGGACAACTCTTGATACTTGAAGGGTGCAGAACTTGATCTTGTCTATATCTTTCTCATGCACAGGCTACACTAGCATGCAAAATAGAACCGAAGTCACCAAGTATATTGTGATAGCCTCCAGAAGGCTGGAAAGTCTACTGCATACACCAAACAACAAATTGAAGATATTAAAAATTTCTTTGAAAAAGCTTTCAAAGTCCCACCGGGCGTGCCAAAAATTGTTGTCAATAGATTTGCACCTTGCTGAATGCAATATTCAAAAACCTAATGAAACATGGAAACCTCCTTTAGATGTGGGTGATCTAAGCAAAGGAGTAATCTCTAGAGTGAACTGGTTCTCCGAATGATTGATCTTATTCTAAATAATTTATGAGGAAAGGGATAAAAAGATGTCTAAAAACTAAAACCTATGACTACTGATGTTTGACTTATTACTTCTTACAGAAATTAGATCTTGCCACTCACAACAATTCATTTATTACAATAGTTCCTACAATCTCATCAGTGCATGATTTCATCAATAATTCATATGAAGATTCAAAGACATCGAATACATCATACAACTTGAAAACATGAAAACCTGTGCAGAAAACTCATAAAAGCAGGACATTAAGGCTTCAAATCTGAAAACACAAAGCATCAAATTGTTGTTACCAGTTTTGAGACAAGAAAATGGAAAGAATAACTTTGCTATATTACTAAAACTAAAAGAGTGTCAATCTGCCAAAACTGAGTACAAAGGGTTCACAAGCTCAAAAATGCATAAGAGCAGGAACTGAAATCTGAATTGAGAATGAGAGATAAAAGACTAAGTCTTTTGAAAGGCATAACTCTCAAGTAACCCTAATCTGAGCTCAAAAAAAAGCTCAAGGAAAAAAGCTTCAAACTATCTCAAAAATTGCATAAAAGCAGAAAAAAGCATACTGCTTTTATGATCACACTATCAAGCCTCTAAAAATAGGCCGGATCTGCTTTAAAAGCCCAAAAAACACCTTATCTCTCCAAGATAAGACTCCAATCCGACCAAGAGAAGAAGTCAATAAAAATATGCTAAAAATAGCAAGAAATCATAAAACAATTTATAAAAGATTGCTTTACAATTCTGCTTTACAGGATTACTAATTTTCACAATTCGTCTATTTTTTGCAATTAAAGATTAAAAATCTTTTGCAAAAAAGAAAAAATTCTTATCCCTCCATTACAATGCTTTTTTTTATCAAAAAATCATAAAATATTAATACATATCATCCTTCAAAATTTACCATTGATTTCTCCAAAATCAATTAAAATAAGAAACCCTAAATAGGTAACTAACCCAAAGCAAAATGATCCTAGGTCATGAGGTATTCACCATTACACCCTTAATTGATTTCCTCTAAATCAATTAAAAAACAAATATTAGGGCAAGACATACTTCATTCACCTTAAGTTCTCCTTTCAATAGTAAATAAGCCTAAACCCTAGGCAAATAACCCATCACCCCCTAAGCTCGACTTAGGCATATAAGTCTCGACTTCCCAACATATATTAGAATTCAGATTTAAATAAATATGATGCAAAGTTATTCCATTTGAATTAACCCAAATGCCTATTGACAAATGCGAATATTCTGGAGAATTATAGTGTTGGGTCGAATTAGGGCATGGGGAAAACAAGGTCAAACCCTAAATTATTTCATTTTGCATATGATCACTATTGAAGAAAATGAGCTCCACCAGTAAGCATGTCGCCATGATTGACCTTGAATCTGAGCTTACGTGCCTTGGAAATCTTCACTACTGCCTTTAGATTGTTGAGTCTTCAATGGGTAAGCTCGCTTTTCTTTGTATCGTAGCTCTTCTCCTTTATTGAAAGAACAAAAAGAACCATAAGGCCACAGCCCGTTCATGCATTTCTTCTAACTTTCTCCACACTCTTGTGCTTCACTCTTCTTTGGTCGTCATGAGCTCGAACTCGGCCTCCGCCAGAATACTCCATGAGAGAGCTCACTTATGGGTTTTTGCTTTCGCTTCCTGTGCACAAGGTAAGCTATGTATTCATAGCCTCTATGGCTTTATATTTTTGTTCACTAAGGGCTTGAGGCCGCGACTACTACCACTTCTAATACCTTTGTTTTTGCATTTTATGTGTTCCAATTTACCATTGTTGTACTCTATTTCCACTTTGAGAGCTTGGCTGCCATTTAAGAGCTCAGACCCTTTGTTTCTGGAAGCTCCGTAGAGTTCTTGGCCGTGGCTAGGGTGCTCGTCCATAGACTTGAAGTGGTAAGTTTTAAAGCATATGATGTCCTCCTGTGTATTTGAGGCCAAACCCGCATATGGATATTATGAAAATTGAGTAGAAACTACATTTTCTTTATTTTGAGACTCGATTCACCATAGGGAATTCACATTTTTATGTTTTTTGCAATTTCATCTAAAAACCCATAAGGGTTAGTTCTGAAAGTTACAATTTTTGTATTAAAAACTAAACCCATATGCGGGTACTCCGTATATCCATTTGCATTTAGCCACGATCTTGACCTTCAGGCTTGGAGTCTCTCCTTTGTGAATGTTCTGGCCATGGTTGTATTTACTTAGAAAATACATTTATTAGACTTTTGGGCTCGACCCAAATAGGAACTCCTTACTCCCTCACTTTACCTATTACCTCACATAAAATTCTCAACTGGGTTGATAGAACAAACTGTTTTGTTGTTGAGATAAGAATAACCACATGGATGGCCAAAAATGGTGAAAATCCGTATATTTATTTGAAACCCCAACGTGGGTACTCGCTCATTTTTGTATCAATTGTCTTTAAAATAAAAACCCTTGTGAGAATAAAAAAAATCTGTGTTTATCTGTATTTAACTTATGGGCTCGACCCAAACAAGTGATGCTTTACTTTGATATTATGTTATGTTTTAATCTCCTCCACATAAGTGCTTGGCATTTAGAAGAAAAATAAGCATGTCTGAAAACTTCCATATGACAAAACATTTAACTTGTCATCCTGAGAAAGAATCCTCATAAGGGTTGATTGAAAATGATGAAAATTGAGTACTTGGTCGAAACCCAAAGTGGGTAAGCAAGACAGTTCATGAGGAAATACTACATTTATTTAGAGCTCCATATATTTCCTAAAAACTACGATCTCCATATGTAAATCTAAGGAACCACTGTGAAAACAAGAGAGAACAATAAACTGTGTGTGTAAAAACTGACCCGATTTACATGGTATTCTACCTTCTTTAGCTTTCTTCATGGAAATATTATAGAAATTATGGTAAACTGAGTATATAATACTTTTGAATTTTATTTGTATTGCATTGAAAACCTGATTACTCCTTTGGTTTCTCATTTACACTTATCCTCCGGGTCATTGACACTGAACTCTCTTTACACACATAATTCCTTTTAAACATGATTGTGTAGATTACTAATTCACTGTATAACCTGTTCATTCAGGAAATGACCTTTATGTGTTCAAATTCATGTCAAAATTATGCACACGTATCAGTATGATACCTATACTCCCTTGCAAATGTATTTTGAATGAAAATTGCACATGATTGTTGTCTTTTTCCGAACACTGATATATAATTCTAATTGAAACATCATCTTAGCCAAAATGAACTAACTATACCTACTATAACTTTTCATCAACTAACACTTCATATTCATATATCGTATCGATATTTTTTATTCAAATAGAAATTGAAACCACTGCCATATAGCTCTTTATGAAGAAAAGAAGCATAGGTTCACGAATGCTAGAATTGTATATGCTATTTGTATTGCTTAAATATTGTCTCCATGCTACTTTCCTTTGCACTCAGAACTTTTCCCTTTTTGGATTCCTTGACCCTAACTTCTTCCATGCATAACTCACACCTCCGAGACACCTTTGCTAAACTTGCTCTTTCCTCATCACTCTGGAATGATCATTTCCTATTGTATCTCCTAATGTTGGACTGCATTGCCAGTCAAGTTGGAACTGACAGTTTATTTATCACTTGAAAGCACCGTCTGTCTTTTGTACTCTTGAGCTTCAACATGGTACTTTTCATGCATTTTTATGTTCTACTTAACAAACTGTTCTTTAAATCTGCTCTCTTTCATGATGAAAATCAAAACAAAACTGTTTATTAAGGCATAATGTATGCCTGTTCACTATCCTTGACTGTGAAATGAATACTGATGAACTGGAACTTGCATGACATATATGATCATGATGAACAAATAACACAAAATATGAACTTATACAACAATATTTGATATAAATGTACTCAGCTGAATTAGTTGAGTGAGCTAAACTCACTATTCACCTATAGCCTTCAGAAAACATTAACCTGATTGTAATGAATGCACAGTTGGTTTAACAGCTCGATAGATAACTATGCTTTACTCTTTCAGTTGTAACTCATTTCTTTTGATAAATATATGATGTAATATTTAAATCAGCCCATTTGTAATGAATAGGGCAGTATGCCGAGCTCTACCCTTGTGCGAGCCCATTTTTCTCCACATGCTTGGTCTTCAAATATTGATCAGCCTCATGACTTTACCTATACCTACACAAGGAAACAAAAAATGTTAGCATAAAAACAAAATATGATGGTCATGACATTTCTCCTTCAGCTTATTCTCTCTACACTTCTTTGATTGTTTCAATGTATGATTAATAGTAGGTTGCACTATTGTGGGTGACTCGTATAGGTTACTTCATAATCGAAGCCACTGACATCCCCTTTTTCTCTTTACAGGTTGACAGAGCTCGAGAAGACAAAGGTGCACCATTCATCATCAACCATCAGCCAAAACAGGCAATGATGATTATGTTGCCACTTATATGTTTTCCTTTGCATCTTCAATAGTGTAATGTGCTATTAGTGATATATTGCAACAGTCACATCCACTGCTTGTGTGGATATTTGATTTCAATTCTTGCTTTTCATTTGAAAGGAAAATGCATTTAAATGCAAATGTTGTAATATCATTTCGATTCTTGCAATCAAATGAAGCCTTGTAAATATGAATCTTTTCATGAAATAAATGAAAGCATCTGAAATGCTCTATTGTTTATTTGCTCAATTTTGTATTTCACTTCATTCTAGAATATCTGAAAAAACACTCTGAAACTCCGTTTCTTCTTTTAAATGCACAACTGTTACTTGATGAATAATGATAACAATGCAAAACAACACTTAAACTCAAACTGCAATTTCACTTCAAGATATAATAACATTCAGCCAGCTCCGACAATCGAGTTGTGGCAAAAAATTGGTAACAGTTACTATTGCTATTCAACAAAAAAAAATTGAAATCATACCCAACTAGACTTTATCATTCATCATCATCCTCTTAATCATCATCCTCTAACTCTATGTGTTTCAGTTACGCCTTACAATTTGCAATCATCGGGCAATCTGTTTCACATTTTTGGTGCGCTGGGCTTTTGGCCTTTTCCTCCAAGTCCTTGGGATCATTCGCAATCCATTCTTCCCCATTTCCAAGGTCCTAATCATCATCATCACCCACTACAATTTCCTCTGCCAGACCTTCATCCTCCACATATTCATTGCTCACCCATGTGAGAGATTGGTCATCAACTTTGTTGCCTTCAGGAGAAAGAAAATGTCGCGGCCCCTTTCAACCCACAATTTTTCAAATCCTTCTGGCTCGATGGTTTAGACCAAAGGAAACTTTGTTACCTCTCCCTCTCATCCACATCATGTAGTAGTTCTTTGGCATGGGGATTTTCCTATTCTCATCCACATTATCTAGTGTCGCGTCAATGTCGCCCAGCCATGCATGCACGAAGACCAATTGGGTCAATTTTTTTCTTATCTCTTTCGAGACTCCCATATACAAAAGGACTGCTAAAAACATTGTCGGAATCTCCGTATTTGCTTTGGCTCTATGACAAGCCTTCAGAAATTCCAGCCCAACCACCTACTTGGTTGCCCAAAGAATGAGTGGATGGGTTGAATTCATCAACCCCTGCAGTTTCTTTTCGGTTATTACCCCTCTGAAGGATTATTGTTGCTTTTTTGTGTCCAACACAAGCGGTGTTTCCATTTTACTCCTCGCCCACAACTTGCCTTTCTAGAATTTTCTACCACTACTTCGAATTTTGCAAATGGAATGTGATAAATGGCTACTTACTCCACCTTTGCATGTAATTAATACTTAATTTCTCAAACGAAAAAAAAATGATTTGAATAATTCTTTACTGTAAATTTATAACCATTTATTTTATTATAGCTGAATTACAATGTCACATTATTACTATCACTATTACCTACCATATTTAATAAATTATGGGCCACTAGTGTCACTACCAGCCTGATTCACACAAACCAAAAAACCAACTTAGTCAATTCATGTATGTTAAGCCTTACATGTACAATTAAAAATTAAAATGTTTAATTTGATTGACGTCTGGCTACATGCAAATTATACCTCAATTTGACAAGCTGTCAAAATCACTAGACTCTAGTCAACACTACCAGTGCCACTTAAATGATATGAAATCATTACAAATTTTGTTTCATTAAAGCTATGAGTTGTCCAATCAAATCGCTTCAGATGTTCAAAACTAAAAGATTGAGAATTTCAATTAAATAAAATGTAATACGTCGAGGTATTGACGAGAGAGAAATGATCCTTGATCTCGCCACATGTCCGCATCTAACGATTCTAGTGTTATTTTGAAGGTTTCAATTTGCAAGTCTACTGCTTCAGAGATTTACTTCTAGAATGCAACTACAACCAAAATTCATCAAATGGTCATGGTTATTTATATTGATTTTCCTTTACATACTTTGTGTAAAATGTTCTTAAGTTTTTAAGCCTTGGTCCTACGTTCTTTGTAGGCAATCCCTCTTTTAAAATAAACTTTATGCACGTGCATATTTTTGCCACTTAAGTTCTTCTATCGCTCATTGCCAAAATCCAACCCATTGGGTTCATTACCACGATGATAAGCCTTGATCTCGCCATGTGTTTGCATCTAACAGTTCTAGTGTAATTCCAAAGGTTTCAATTCGCAAATCTACTGCTTCAGAGATTTACTTTCGGAATGCAACTACAATCATCCATCAAAAATTCATCGAATGGTCGTGGTTATATTGATTTGTCTTTACATCCTTTGTGTAAAATGTTCTTAAGTTTTTAAGCCTTGGTCCTACGTTTTTCGTAGGTGGTCCCTCTTTCAAAAAAAAAAAATTGCACATGCATATTTATGCGACTTAAGTTCTTCTATCGCTCATTGCCAAAATCCAACCCATCGGGTTCATTACCACAATGATGACCCTTGATCTCCCCATGTGTTCACATCTAATGGTTCTATTGTAATTCTAGAGGTTTCAATTCACAAATCTACTACTTGAGAGATATACTTCTAGAATGCAACTATAGTCATCCATCGAAAATTCATCAAATGGTAGTGGTCCATAATGTCACGTGGTCACTGAAACTTGGAACCTTAGAACCAAAGTCTGAAGTATCGAAGTTGTTAAAACTTCTAACCCATCAACTACATAGATGACCAAGAAAGACTTGCAACTAAGGTTAGGAAAAACACCAAAACCTTGACTTTGGTGAATTAAGATAGGAAAGGTGGCAAGGACGATGCATTTATGAAGTGAAGATTGCGGGAAAATTTTAGCCAATGGACATGACTTGAGGATCGATGGGTAATTAAGATCGGTACGTGTGGAGTTTGGAAGATTATTACCTCTCGGCTAGGCCTGGAATTTGATGGCCACCCCTACTTGTCATATGAAAATTTTGTGATGGTTTTATTCATTTAAATGCACATCACTTTACGTTTTATGAAAAAATTAACTATCAAAAAAATATTTAATTTAGATTTTTTTATATAAAATATTTTATATTAAAATATTATTGATTTTATTAATCATACATATTAAATAAATGATATAAAATAAATGTTGTTGAATTTTTTTATAGTTTAATTCTTAAATTCATCTATCTAAAAACAAAAAATCTTTGTAAAAGGCAAATAAAATTTCAACACGCTCACCAATAAAATCAAATGTTGTATTATCTTGAAAAAAAAGAGCTGAGAATCACTGTAAACAAAATGTTATAAAATAAATATTGTTGAGTAAATCACATATATTAATATAAAGTGAAATTAGAAAGAATTATTCCAATTCTAAACTAATTTATATTTTTATCATAAACATTATTATATACTATAGATTTATCTTCATCCATCAACTACCATAAATTATTCCAATTTTAAACTAATGCTATAAAATATACGTTAGATTTATGTTCATCCATCAACTACCAAAAAATATGATTAACCATCACAGTTTCCATTTCCAACATATCAAATTATCCCTAATCATACCCGCCTGAAATCTACCCTTCCAACCATTGTTCGTGCCCCAAGGTGTCTTACAATTACAATGCAAATCCAAGCATAACCCCCAAAAAAACAAAATCATAGATAAGATTTAGTATAGTAATCTATTTTTTTAAAAAACTTGTACTACTCAAACGCCTTCGATGAATTACCCATCTTCATCTTCTTCCTCGGATGCAAACCCTTATTTTCACGCATCTCTACTCTGGCAATGTCTTTGAGATTCTCTATGACCTCCTCAACCTCCATTAGCTCGATGCATATTTTGAGTGCTTGCCACCTGTGCTCTGCACCTTCTCGCCACAGATCTTTGGTGTGTTCTTCTTTCCACCTGATAAAGAGATGTTCTACATCCATGAGCTCTAGGCCTCCACCATCCATTCCTTCAACCTTAACAAGCCCCACTCCTGGTATCACCCGTTCTAGAATGCCTTCCATATCCTCTAAAAAATCTTTGTGAACCAAAGTTTTCATGACTTTCCTCACTACATCCACTAGCTCTCCTAAGTCCAGACCCCAAGCCATGACCAACAAATAAATATCCATTTTGGTCCTGTATCTATGCTTTAATTTTTCAAATCCATTACCCAAAATAAATTGAACTGCTTGTGCCACCTAGACATCCTTGAAGAGAAATAAACCCCACAACTGCTTCACAGATGCTTTTCCAATGAAAGGGTCCATCTTACTCTATGATGTCAAGGTGAAATTGGCCTCCATTGTTTCTTTGGTTCACTAGCTTCCAGACAACCACCCATTGCTAACCGTCTACATGAGATGTGTGTCTTTAATACATCTCAATTTCCCAGCCATCTCCATTAATGTCGATTCCAAAACATATGTCCAGCGCTGAAAAAAAACCTTCATAAATACTTCACTTTTTACGAAAACTTCTACATGTGCTTTGCTTACTAAACAATGTTTAATTCACCAAAAAAAAATTCTTAATCATTTGAAAATAGGTTTAATTCGCCAATGAATTTTATTTTTTAGTTTGAAAAAAAGTTTTAATCACCAACAAAATTATTTTTTCTAGTTTGAAAACATTTTTAATTCGCCAATCAAAATATTTTATTGGTTTGAAAATAGATTTTAATCACCAATGAAAAAAATTTAGTGGTTTTAAAAAAATTGTATTTCGCCAGGATATTCCACAAACTTCTAGTGATTAGAAAAGATTCGCTAATGGACTTTTTTTTTTTCACAAAAAATGAAAAAATTCACCACTAAAATTAATATTTTTATCAAGAAATATAAAATATTCACCAAGATTTTACACCTTCGCCAAGGGGATGGTTTCTTAAATTTTTCCCTGCATACAATATCAAACCAATTGAAAATTTCTTAAAATTTTGGAAAAAAAACCCTTATTGGGACTCATTCACCATTCTGGGCGAATCAGTCCTAGTCCAAATTTTTAACTACTTGTATAGCATCAGAAACCTCATTTTTGTGCTTCCTAAGCCCTCTGGTAACATATACTATAAGTTTGGGAAGTTTCAGGAACATTTCTTTTATGCATCTAGGTCAAAAACATCAATTTAGGGTAGTCATTTTTTAAATCATTTCACTTACAAGCATCATTAGATCTAAAAATGCTCACATTTTTTAAATTTTGCATAACATGGATAAAAGTACTTTTCACTTTTACATACACAATGTTTCTATTCATAAAACTTTACATAAGTTTGATAAAAGTGTGTTTCATTCTTGGATATACATTGTTGGCATTCTTAAAGCTTTGCATATATTGGATAAAAATGTTTTGCATCTTTGGATATACATTGTTTACATTATTGAAACATTGCATGAAATGGTTACAAATTCTTTTCATTTTTGTTCAAACAATGATAGTGTCTTACATATCTATACACGATAAGAAAAATTTCCTATCCCCTCCCTATGAGAGTGTTGTAGTGAAAGAGAATACAACCTTGGACATTCCTAACAATCATATTTGTTCCTCTCCTAATATCTCTCCTATTGGTGATGAAGATATTTTGGTAGAAGAACCAATCAATGAGAGTTTTTGGAATCCTTCTTTTTTCTCTCCTCTTACCTCTCTTAGTGGACAAGACATTAATGAACAAGACAACATAACCATAGATAATCATGACAATAACATTTTTCCTTCTCCTAGTATCTCTCATAGTTGTGAAGAAGATACTTTGATGTTAGAAAACACAATCGATGGAGGTCATGAGAATCTTAGTTTTTCCCCTTCACCTAGAGAAACCCTTATTAAGCAAGAAAATTCAACCATTGATCATTCCCCTACTTGCAATGAAGTCATTTTAGAAGAACCAACCTTTGATTGTCAAGAACATTTGGTTTGTAGTCCTCCTAAAAACCCTCCTCCTAGGGAGGATATCATGATGCAAGACAAGGATAACATTGACAATAATGATATTATTTCCTTAGAAGAAGATAAAGAGGCAACATTAGACTCTCACTCGCTAAGGGATGTTAATATTATTCAACCTCAACTCATCCTTTACCCACCACCACACAAACCTCCAACTCAAAACAAAACTGAATTCATCCTCTACCCATCTAAGAATAATGTGTCACAATAGTCGAGTCATAATATCGTTGCTCATACATACAACACTAGAAACAATCTGCAACCACAACAACCAACTTCGATACCCTTACCTTTTCCTAACCCCATCTTACTAGGCCCTCCTCATTTATCTCCACAAAGTGGAAATGAGTACAATCTTGTTGAACAACTAAAGAATACTCCTGCTAAGATATCATTATGGGACCTTATTTAAGCCTCCCCTCAATACCACAACATGATTCAAACAACCTTTCAACAAGTTCCTATCCCTTCCAATGCGCAACTGAATGACATAGCTACCATGATCAAAGGAATAAATGCTGACATTTTTTTCCACCAAAGTGAACTCCCCCCTTTGGAGGTGCAAAAACAAAATGAAGCTTTCATAATAGTATCTCAATACAAAAGAAAAGGGATAAAGAGAACTCTTGTAGATACCGGCTTTGCCCTTAATGTGTGTGGTGTGAGCCTTATGGATAAGCTTGGCATTGATAAATCAAAAATTTAACCTAATTCTTTATCTATTAAGGGCTTTGATAATGTTGAAAAATCTGATCAGTGTGATTACTTTACCTATTATAGTTGGGAAGGCCAGATTGGAAACATATATCCATGTTATGCCTCATGAACTTTCATATAATCTTCTTTTAGGTAGACCATGGATTCATGCAATGAATGGGGTTCCTTCTACTCTTCATCATAAAATGAAATACATCTACAATAACAAAGTATACACACTCGAAGTAGACCCTTACCCAAATAGTTGTTTAAACATTGAGAAAAACAAGGAAAATCCTTTGGAAACATTAACACCAACTACAGAAGTGAAACCCATCCAACAAAAAGATAAAGAAAAACATATTGAACAAGTCATAAAGCTATTAGAAGATGATTGGGGTTCCTTAGATTTTGAACATACATTCATGGGCGAGTACAAGATCATAAACAAAGACTCTGACAGGGGAAAATAAAACGTGGCAATGCCAACACACAATTCAGATGACCCTTCCAAAGCATCCACCTCAACCACTAAACAAGAAGAAGCAAATTATACAAAAAACTTTGACGACATTGACTATCAACAACCACCAGATCCAAAAGCAATTAAAAAGCTTTATGGAAAAGGTTATGAACTTATGAAACAACTTGGCTATAGTGGAAAAGGATGTGGTGCTAGAGAAAAAGGTATCCACAACCCTATAGAGCCTACCACGCAAGAAATGAGTCATGGTCTTGGTTATTGTCCTTTGATAGAAATAAACAAGCCTTCACTCAATATCAACACCATCACAAAAGACTCCACTAAGCCGACTTTAACAGTAGTGCATTCTGAACTAATAGACACTAGTGGTCTTTATCTTTTGCAAGAAACGAAACAAACAAAGACATATTTGCTTAACGTAAATGTCTTCTCACAAAAAACTAATGATTTCATTTTTTTAGATTTTACACCCTCCTATAAAGGAGAGAACAAAATATCGTAATCTAAAGAGTCTTGTGTAGGTATGGCAACTAATACTGAGAAAGAAATATCTTTGTTGCAAACTATAGGAGCACCTTCTACTGTTGATCAAGAGGCTATCTTTTCGAGACTCCTCCAAGATCACTTGATAATCCTTCCTCCAAGAACTAGAAAGAAATTCTATAACAAGACTTCATTTTGCACCTATCACAGAGTTCATGTTCATTCCACTAATGAATGTAAGGCTTTGAGTAGTAAAATCCAATATCTTAAGAGTTTGGTGCTCTCCCTTATGTGGGGGCACCTAATTCCTCTAATCGATACTGATTTTTTCTCTAGCTTGTTTCTCATCAATAATTTTGGCTCATCCTTGTCCTGCACTAAGTGGAGGCAAGGGGTTAGTTATCCTTGTCCTTGTATGTCACTTTTCGTTGCTTCTTTCAGCTAGTTGATCACCTTTCATGAACATATAAGAGCAATCTTGGGATGTGGACGACATGCCTTAAGTTGGCTCACATGTAACATACTACCTTTTTCATGACGTGGCTTATTGGAAACATATGACTTGGCATAGGGCTTTCCAAATAAGCTCCCATCTCTTCTTCTACTTTAAAGTAATTGCTCATAGCAAGGGTGTTAGCAACGGCTTTAAAGTGAGGGAATACATTGACACTCATCATGTTTCATTGTGCGATTTCTTTCTTCTTACAATGTGTCCTTTTCTTGGTGGTGTCATTGGGCTTGATTCCCTCCAAGAGCATGATACTTCTTTGACACATCCTCTCTTGGAAACATTAGGAAAAATGTTCCCTAAGAAGAGACCTTGCATGAACTAAGAAAAATCCCTTTGAACAAACCTTACACCATTTTTCATTTACAATGTCTATGAGTTTCAAGCATACAAAGTTTTGCTTGCCTCATGGAGCTCAAAGGTCATTTTTGTGTGGTGCCTTATTAAAGTTATTAGGAGGTATAACTTTGGTATGGTTTGAGCGGGAAGCCTAATCTGAGGCATGACTTTCCACATAGCCACTTGCGTGTGTGTGAGTGCATACCAACCATGAGTGTATGTTTCTCATCTTTTAGGATTTCTCACCTAACGGACAACCAAGAGTTTCTTCACCTCAGAGTGAGTATGCATTTTTGGAAAAACAACTTAGATATGATCCACATTGTGTTGGAAAAACGGTCGAAGATTGATCCACCTTTTTATTTATGCTCATTTATACATCTCTTCTAGTTATTGTCATTGCATGATCGCGTATCTTATTTTGTTGCAAATCATACACCTTGTGTGTGTCCTTTTGTGCTTATGTCAGTTTGACTTAAGATCTTGGATCTAGGGGGCTTGTCTTCCTCCTTTATCTTTATTATCCTGGACCATCCGCATTGGTATGATTGGACCCCTCATGAATGTCTACTTTAGTGTGAGTTTGAAGCAAGTTCATCCTCTCACTAGAGTGGGGGCTAAATGTAGAGTAGAAAAAAATATCTCTTGCTTGATAAGGGAATAATTAATGATAAATTAGACTTAATCATGCCTTGATTTAGTGTTGTGAGGTGTTTTCACACATCCACATTAGGTCTTGGGCCCTTGTGAATTGATAAGAATTTTATGATGCCTTGCAAAAGTGTTGTAAAGTGTTATAACACACCTTCACATTTTTCTAGGATCATATTATTATATTTCACTTAAAAAACGTCTTTTTATCACTTACCAAGCCTTATTTCAAAATTTTGTAAAGTGTTGTAACAAACTTTCATGCTTTTCTAGGCTTGTCATCAATAATTTGACCCTTATGCTTTAATTGGCCCCATTTTACACTTGTAGGCCTTACTTAAGTGTATTTTTGAAAATAATGCTGATAAACATTGTTTAAAATATCTAATTTCCAGCACCCACTTAAAATTCCTTGAGTGGGACCCATTCGCCACTAGGGGCGAATGAGTCCCCTTTGGCTCAAAAATCAAAATAATTTCAAATTTCTTACGGGATATTATTTTCTAAGACTTAAGGTCGGCCTGTGATGTGGTATTTTCAAGAATTATTGCATAATGGTGTATAAATATAGGGCTTTTCCTCTCATTTCACCCCCATTCATTCCCCCAATTATTCATTCATCATTCATTATCCATCTCAAGTCAAGCAAGATAAGGTTTTAGCACTTTAAGTCATCAAGATAGTTTTCTAAGGCATTCAAGGGAAAATTCTTCATCCATTGTTGTAGCAACTCAAGATCTATCATCATGGAAAGCTTCTAATTTTATTATCGCATGCTTCATGCTTCATCTTATTTCTTCTTTTTGCTTTAATTACCTAAAAGGGGTTTGACCAAGGCAAACCCCCATTCCCTAACATTTAACATTTCTCTTTCTTTTTTTGTGTGATTACAGATCTAGGTACCTTGAAGGCTTGTAGATCATTGAAGAATAGGTTGAAAACTTTTTGAAGACATCTCCTTATTGGCTAGGTCAAAATATCCACAAAAAGTCACTTACAGTGCTAGAAATTAGGGTTTAAGATCTAGACATCTGGAGGAACAAAAAGAGTAGACCGAGAGCTTCTGAATCCACTTTCAAATTTTCAAAAAATTCAAAGTGGACTCATATGCCATTAGTGGTTTATGAGTCCCACTGTACCTATTTTTCAAATATTTCTATAGATTTGGATACTCATTTTCCCAAAATAGGCTCTGATATAGTTTTCCAGATCTGGGACTGATTCGCCCAAAATGGTGAATGAGTCCCAATAGGTCAAAATTTTGGGATCAGCAACATTTCTAGTCTTCATTCCATCCTCTACAAGTTTTCGAGTGCACATTTTATGTTTCATAGCTTTATGTCCTGCTTTACTTGCATTTCTATTCATCTTTCTAGGTCTTTTTGCATTTCACAATGTGTTTTCAACCATATTGCATTTTCTAAGTTTTGCATTAGTACTTAATATATTTTATCAATTTTCATCCTTTAGGACAATCCCCTTTGACATATTTCAATCTCCTTTGCATTGAAATCTCAAGGGTTTTTTTCTTGAATGAAGTGTTGATCTTTGTCTCTCTAGTTTTAGGTGCATAACCCTAGAGGTGCAAGAGGTGACAAAAATATTCGTTTCACTTTTCAATATCATCATCAACATGTCTTACTAAGATGCTCAATTATTATAACTCTTATGTGCATCCCTTAACACTAGTTTATTTCTAATATAGGCTATGTAACTTTCTTAATAGACTTTGGTTATAGTTTGCTAGCACAAATTTTTCCTTCAACTTGGTCACCATTCTATCCAATGACTTAATCTTGTCTTTGCCTCTTCTTTGTCTCTTTATTTACAAATGTTCCCACCATAGAGATTCATGACTTTTCAATTTTCTATAGGAACATATTACTTTTTTGTCATCTTCAGTTCCTTAAAATCTAAATACATTTCCATTTCAAATATCCAATCTATAATTTCTTTGCGGTTTAGGCTTCCATTATATTTGGGAATGTTTATCCTTGGTTATTACTCATTTTGGATATTTCCCTTAGAAATATTTCTTTTGTTTAGTCTATTTCTCATTCATTTGCTTCATGCGTTTCACCTCTTTCTACCACTTTTTCTTCATCTTCATTAATATTTTTGACACGTATCCCTCTTCTTTTCCCTCCCCTTATCACCTCCAACCTTGTAAATCCTCTTAGTATTTCAAAAATAGTATTTCAAAAATAGCCATATCACTAGCTCATGGTGCTACTCCTCTTTGACCTCATACTTTGTGTGACATGTCTTCAAAAACCTTTTTTGGTTGCAATTCTTCCCTTGCTCTTACTCACCCACAAAAAATATCTAAGGTTTCTTCTCTCGACATGAACACAACTCTTTCTCAAACATCACTCTAATACCACTTGATATAGTCAAGATCAATGAATTCTATTTCCCAGTCACATGGCCAAATACATTTATCAACAACAAAAAATTGTTTCTAAAGCACTAAAAAAAATTATTGTCTAGTAGAAAATTCCCAATACACATGAGTACAATCAGATTGATATGTGTCACCTTTCCCCTTTCTACAATTTAGAAAAATAGACCCCAAGTGAGTTCCATTCCTTTTATTTTATCCATTAGAGTTGAATAATTCAAATCAAATTTGAGTTGGGTTGTTACAACTATAAATTTGTTACAAGAATGTTTAAGTGTAGTAGATTGGAAGTTCATAAAGTCTAGATCAATTTTCCTACAAAATGCAATAGCAAGCAAGAAACTTGTAAATACAGTAGTGAGTCAAAAGTATGTAAGTGCAGTAGCAAGTAGAAAACATGCAATTGGAAAGTGAAGACATGAAATCATTCTTTGAGTCTAGCTGGATGATAAATTTTTGCAATCCATAGAGGATGACATCATTGGGTTTCATGTTGACATCATAAGCAAAAATATTCATTTAAATCAATTTTCTAAACTATTAAGTTTCAATTCACTAGAGTTTACCCACAAATGTTGATGGCTACAAAAGACCTACAAACATCTTGATGCACGAATTCCATAAAAAGGCATATGAGGCTAGATTTCCCACAATGTCTAGATGCACATGGGATTCCCGCAAAATTCATATGACATCATGGTTCTTGCAATGCAAGAAAACCTATTAGAACCAACCATGTATTTGATCGAAACAAGGTTCCAATTCACTTAGAAACTTCCACAAAAAGGTTCATTGCAGCCCGAAATCATACATCTAGTAGCAACCTAAAGTCCCAAAAAAATTTGATTCACATGCAATTCCCATAAAAGTACAATAGTAGGTTAAAACCTGCAAGGTCATAACTTGCTCAATTTTTATCCAAATTTCACCAAATTTGAGTTGAGTACCAATTTGGCTCTTCTGCAAGATAACATAATTAGATCTCCCAAATTATTTCTAAAAAATATTGTTGAGAAATTAATCAAAACTATCACTATAAAAAACTAGACAATTGAATTGGAAAGGAAATAGTGTTTTGGTTGATGCAAGATTGCTTGTGTACACAGATGCTTCTACATCAATTATATACTTTTACCTAACTTTTCTTAACATGCATTGGATACCTCCTATCCAATAATTATTAACTCAAAAGAACCTTTGAAATAAATTGACTGTCATGTCCCCCCTATGAGACTAATGCTAGAAATTCATAAGATGGACATAGATGATGCATATCCTAGGTCTATAGGTTTGATTTATTTAAAATTAGGAGTATTTATTCCACAGATATAGAGCTAATATTAGTACATGAGCTACTTCTAATTCAACACAAAAATGGTGAAAGTAAGGACTTTATGAGGATATAGGTAGAGCCTTATAAGCCCTCTAAAATGTAGCTTGTTCCTCTCCCTCTTAGGTGATCATTAGTTGGTAAATCTTATGTATCACATAAGATAAGTTTACCAATGCTATAGCTTGATGGAAATTAGGAAGCATGCTCTACCTTTATAACATTAATTCATACCTTTAAGTTAGTTGGCTTCTATGAATTGCATGCATGTCATAGAGCCAATGAAATGCAAGCAATGATGTCAAGTGTTACTCTTGAAGCTTGGATGGTTTCCACCAGAGACATGTAGGCCATAGAGTTGATGGATTGCAAGTGATGGATTTCATTTTCTATCATTAATCGATATTACAAATAATAGGAAAATGAAGTTCTAAAGAAGAATAGGTTGGTAAGAGATTGGTCTAATCCCCATAGTCAAATCCTTGACATCCCCTATTTTGGGAAATGGTAACTTAGATTAGCAGAGATAGGAAATATCCTTGGGTAATTATTCAATAGGTATTACAATATGCACAGTATGTTGGAATAAGTGACATCTATTTGTCGGCCACAATATCCACATGGATAAGGTGCATAGGGACTTATATCCACTTGGTTGGGATCACATTGCACCCTAATCTAAACCATTGACATAAATGTTAGGGAGAAAACTTGGCTACAAGTAGTACAATCAAGGTTTGCATACTTTATTTATGGTATTCATTTACAACAAAAGAAACACTCCTAGATGTTGATATAATATATTTTATGTCTGATAGAGATTGCATGGGAATATCTAATTTGTATTGTTGTTTTGGATTCCCCATTTCATGATTGTTTCTATAAGTTGCTTAATTCTTCCATCTATTATTAGTACCGTCACATGCTATAGAACCAAATAAAATCTATAATAATTTGGAAGGGTTATACATAAATTATTTATTTTATCATGTGGACATGAGGATGAAATTTCAAAGACCCTTAAATCCAGCTTCAATTCAATGGAATCCAAATTAGAAAGACATCAGAGAAACCAAAAGTTTCAAATTTTCTAAAAATCAAATAGTTTTCATTGAGGCAAAAATATAGATGCAAAAAGGAAAGTAAATATTGTTGCAAGGAAGTGGTCATGAGGTCCAATCCCCCCATCCACATGGTATCATAGGGTGTACCATGCTAGCATTGTTGATCATGTTAAAAAAAATTCCCATCAAACTGTAGATTATAGGGGTTATGTTGATTCTTGTGGTATTAAAAAATTGAAATTATTATGAATTTGAAATCATTAGAGTTAAGATGATTTTGAATCTACCAATGCTCACACTTATCAAAAAAAAAATCAAACATCTTAGAGTGACAAACACAAGGGATTTTTAAACTACATTTAATTTATGCCCTTTGGATCTATATTTTAAAACCACGTTTATATTAGTATGGAGCACAATTGAATCCATTACATATACATAAGACATGCATTGGTGAGGATAGGATTAGGGAGGCATGAATATCCATAAAAGCATAAAGGATACAATATTATCATCAAATGATATTAGAGGTGAGAGAAAGTAGAGAGGGGAGGATAGAGGGAGTGTGACATAGTATGGTAGCTACTCATAAAATTCATTTTTATCTCTACATTATAAAAGCTACCAAGATTGATCATGTATGTGCACGTAAGTGTGTGGAGTGGATGAGAAGGGAGTTGCAATTTACCTAGTTGATATGTATGCAAAATGTGGAATGGGCATGGAGATGCATGAAATTTGTTTTGACAAAATCCCTAAAAAAATGTGCTCTTGTGCAATAGCATGATTGTAAGATATGTACGAAACCAATTTCTTAGAAAGTCAATTTTTTTAAGAAAATACAATTGCAAAGTGTAAAGTTAGACTCTACAACCTTTATCAACATCCTCCATGCCTGTGTTGAAATCAGAGCTTTGGAATAGGTTATGGATACCCATCAAAGAAAGAAATAAATGATGGTGGCCATGACTCCGAAGAAATGAGCAAATGGAAGGAAAAGGAAAAGTGTATGATAGAGCTTTCAAGATACATTAGAACACTAGAAAAAAGGTGCTCCAAGTGGTGTCAAATATTAAGGGCTTGAATTTTCTAGGGTTTAAATTATAGCATTAATTGAGTTATGCTCTCCATTTTAGGATGTACCCCTTCAAACCACATACATTAAAAACAAGGTTTTTAGCACTATTGTAAATCTACATTCCTTTATGTTAAAGGAGTCACTTTCTTAGTATCTTATTCAATAGTCGAAACAATCTCTTTTTAATTCTAAAAATATAGTGGGGTTTTTATCTAGGTATCCACTACCTTCCAAACTTAGTTGTAACAAAATTGACATTGCTTAAGCTTATTTATTTCATCTTCAATTAGGAGTGTTGTTAGAGAATTGATTTTTCACTTTTATGCAAGAAAATCATATTAAATCAAACTAACATAAGTAAATTATTATAGGAGCTTGGAGAAAGGAAAAAAAATATACTTGAACAGATTGATTTTTTGACATAGACTTATATTTCTTTGTGACATGTTGTTGAACAAATGGGCTACCAATTACTTACTCCTACAATTCTTGGGGCATTTTGTCAAAGTAGCTCACATGCTTGGTCCAAGCTTAGTTGATACCATCATAAAAGTTCCTCAAACACATTTGTGCAAGATGAAATAGGTAGGATGCCTCCTTACTTGGTATAGTGTTTATCTATGTTAACACCCCATTATGTAATGTGATATTTGTGAGATGTATATTAATAACTTTATGATAGTTTATTTATTGTCATAAATTATATAAAAAATTGGTAATAACTTATGAAATAAAGGAATGGTCAAAGGATTTTTATAAAGTGAAAAGATGGGGCTAAATCTAAATGTCAAGGTTCTTGGCATGAGGTATGTTTGAATGTCTATATGAATTTATTTGGTCATTGTATTTAGAAAATATGGATATGAACAATGATGGTTCTAAGATAAATTATATGTTGGGATAATTAGTAGTGTGGAGTATTAATATCAATGGATATATTTCTTCTTTTGAGGCAATTTGATAGTTAGGTAAGATCAACTTATTATGTCATGAGAAGTTCTCCTTCTATCATGTAGGACCAATCCATTTAGTAAGTTAGTTGGGGTTATTCCTTATTTCTTCCCTTGCTAGGGTATCAATTTTGTTATGTTTTGGAAAAACTGCCCAAGATAGAGAAGAAGATTTATTATGTAGCAATTGACCAATGGATTTTGTTATTCTCGTGACAATTTTATGACTACTACTACCCTAGGCTTTGATATGACTAGATTTATTTTATATTGATTATTCTATTATGCATCATTTTTATGCAAGGATTTGGTTTAGATAATTTTCCATTATAAATCCTCATTGTCTAAGTGTGCCATTAATATTGTGATAGTTCAATACTCAAATAAGCATAATATAGTTTATAATTGGGTCAATTGTCTATTGAAGTAGTTTAAATATCTTCCTAGTAATGTCCACCTCAACACACTGAACTAATTCATTAAAGGATACATATATATTTTTGTTGTGTTTCATTTACATAAAATTCCTTTGTTAAGCTCACCCTTAGTTTCTTGGGAAAACTCTCTACCAAGGTTAGGCAACCCTAAGGCTTATATCTTGTTGATGTATGTGAAAAAATGGTTGTGTCTAGTATATGTAAAGGTTAACTTAGAAAATTCAAGTTCTCATCCCAATAGCTAAAGTCCTAGGAGAACTACATGGGAATTTGATCTCATTTGAAAGTGGGCATGTTGGTAGTCCTTGTATGAAGGATGCCCCATAACCAAATCCATAGGGGAGGGTTTAGGGGATAACTCCAAGGTTTGGGGTTACTCCTAAACTTGGTTATTTCCCCCTTTTCAATATACATTATTTGAGGATAAATTTTCATTAAATAATTGTGAGCTCATCCTTTCAAAAAATTATCCCCATTATATAGGTTTTAGCCAATGAAATGTAACCCATTAGCATCCATCTTATCTACTCTAAAAAAAAATTGTATTTGGACTTCCAAGGTCTACTCCTATCTTGGGTGACTAATTTCATCATGGTCTATCTCGATGTATATGAGTTAGAGAATGACTAAATTATTATATGAACTAAAATAATAAAAAAATGTGTCAAACATCTATAGTTTTATGTCTTGGATTATTGATGTAGACACTGAAAAATGTCCTAAGCAATATCATGCACTCAAAACAGATTTACTAACATCTTTTCTTCTCAACCCATCCTCTTTTCGCTTAATTAATTAAATTAGCATAGCTATTTAATTACTTGCCTCATTTTCATCTATTAGCCTAAATAATTAATCAAGGTAATTCATCCCCCTTCACGTTAACATTTCATCCTATTAAATTAAATAAATCAAAGCATTTAATTTAATTCCATGAGTCATCTTATTTAATTAAATAACCGTAAGTTATTTAATTAAATATCATTTCACCCTTTCCCCATTCATTAAATCAATTAATTTAATGAATATCACTTTAATTCTTCAATTCCCCTAATTGCATGATTAAACCTTTCTATAATAGCAATTAAACTAACTTTTCTCTAAGCAAAAGGGAATATTCCCACGAAATATTGCTTATCCCCTTTTTTGCACAATTAAGAATTTCTTTTAATTTGCAAAATTCCATTTTTCCTCACCCATGGGAATATTCCAAAATAATATTCTATTCCTCCATCATTTGAAAAAGGGATATTTTCACTTAGCTTAGTGAGCAAATTTTAACCTTTAACCTTTTGAACAAGTCACCTTTGACCTGTGTGAGTAGGTCAAAAGTGTGTTTGTTTGAAGCAATTGTTAACCCTTGATTAAAATCTCATCATGCATTCTCATCCGTTGATGAGAATCCATGATCCATGCCTCTTCTTCCTTTCATCCTTGACTATTGATTAAGGTTTTCAATCTCAATCCTCCATTTCTCATTTGCTCTCCTATAAATAAGGCACTATTTGGAGACAAATGGATCCATCTTTCAATTTTAAACTTATGTTGTTGAAATCACTCACATACACAGTCATCTTTTACTCACTTTTAGTTATTATTATAATTGCATAATAGCTTAGAGCATCCATCTTAGTTTGTATATGAATTAGGGTTTTCATCTTTTAGCTTAGAATTAGCTTAGAAATAGCATAATTAGTTTATTTTTAGCATAAAATCATGGTAATTTAGCTTGCATCATATTCATTTTTAGCATAAACTAGCATCAATCACAATGGTTTCATTGATTCTCTTCCATTGAATTGACTGAAACAGGTTCACTAATCATGAGATTGGGAAAGGGTCGTTGTTCCACATCAACACAACACCAATTCCAAAACAAGATAAGTTTCAAATGGGTTAGAGTAGGAATTTAATTGTTTTTTGTGTAGTTTGTAACTTTCAGTTTCAATTAAATGCTTAGTTTAACTTTTCAATTTGAATGATCTTGTTTGGTAGATGCAGGTTTAATTGGGATAATTATGCTTTGATTCATCATGGATCAAGCGTAATCGACCCAAATTGATGATCCTTACATCACAATTGACCAGTATAGGAGGAGGGTATAGGTTAGTCTCAAGCCTTGGTGAGGTATAGTTATAAATGAGTTATGGAAACCTAATCATGTGTATTTGGTGCAAGGGCACCTAGGTACTTTTGTAAATAAGGGTCAAATGTCAAGTTTTTGTGATGTTGAGTCAATTTTGGTTGTAATAAGGTCTATTGAGACCATGTTTCATGTTTTGAGTCATGTGGGGTTAGTTTTGGGTTTGGATGTCAAGTTTTGCAAAAAGTTGAAAAGTTGCTCAAGCAACTTTTGCATTTTTTTGGCTTTTGTGGAAGTTGAACCATTGGAGATTCAAATGACAGTTAACCAGCGGATTTTTTTTTTTAATTTTTAAATATTCCATGTAATGGTTGAAGAAAAATCCTAATGATTTTTTGGTGATCAAACAATAAAGAAAAGCTCTGTTTTTTGTGTTTTACATTGTATTTTTGTTGCTACAAAAGAGAGTACGACCCTATATAGCTTGCAAATGTTCTAAGTTGTATTGGAATTGATGATGAGTTGAATCCTTTACCATTTTCAATTGATTTCATTCATTTTATTGAGTTAGGCATGAGTTTGAATCAATTTACTATAAACTACCAGGAAACCCTATTTCTTGAGGGTTTGATTGAAGAAAATGAGTGTTTGATCCATTCCACCAGTAGAAAAATATGATAATTAGCAGAATGGAAGTAGATAGGAATTTTTTCATTTTTTTAGAGTTTTTCAGGAGCAGGGGATGGAGTTAGGGCTAAGTTTGATGTAGCCCTAGCCTAATATCTCTATGTATTAGGCTTAGGTGATTAGGTAGACATAGAGTTTTGTTGAAAGGTGATTTGGTGATTGTTCCAGTGGATAAAATTTGCATATATAGACCCCATGTGACATGTTAAAGGTTGTGGAATGAAGAATTGTATTTTGGAGATTAAAATCCTTATTGTTTCTTTGTAAAACAAGCCTAATTAGGCCTAGTTGCAGCATAGCAGTCAAAATTTGAGGATTGTGTTCCAAAGTAGCCATGTCTACAAATTTGATATGTTTTTAAGGGGCATATAGGGTGTCTTGAAAGGTATTCAATTTATGGGTTTGAAGACTTCTATGAAAATTATGATGAAAAACGCTTGTTTCAAGTACTACTAGGGGAATAGGTGAATTTGTGAGAAAACCACCAAGTCAGGGTTTCAAGATTGCAAAGTTTGTTGAGTTGAGTTTGAGTTGATAACTCCACCCTACTTTGCATCAATATTTAATGAATATGTTGAGTTAAGCCATTATGATTTCATGGTGTGAACAATTCTTATTAAGTATGGATTGTCTACTACTCTATTTATGTAATTACTTTTGTGATGAGTTTAGGATGGAGTTCATTATGACCAACGTTGCTAATTATGGGAAATTAATAATAAGCATTATTAAATATGGCTAGATATTTTTCCATTATATCTATCTAGTGAAATTGTATGCTAAGATTTATGATTGGTATTATGCATAAATGTTAGGTACTCAAAAGTAGGATATTTTTTAATACTACTATTTTGAGTTGAATTCTATATAGTACATAGTGTGTCTTCGAGTAGAAAATGAATTAAATGAATTGAACTTGACTAATTTATGAGTTGGTATATGTTTATGTATAGATATTTGGATATAGGTAAGATCATGTGGTCTTAATGTGTTAATCGCGTGTCATTATTTTTACCTTGAGACCTATAGGATCCAATGTATAGGCTCGTGTCTTTGAGTAGAAAATGAATTAAGTGAATGAACTTGATTAATTTATGAGTTGGTATATGTTTATGTATAGATATTTGGATACAGGTAAGATCATGTGGTCTTAATGTGTTAATCGTGTGTCATTAATTTTACCTTGAGACCTATAGGATCCAATGTATAGGCTCGTAAATCAATTTGTGTGACATATATCTAGGTCAAATTTACAAGTAGTTGTGAACCCTTATGATGTTTGGATTATGTGTGCTTAATTATAAGATGATCTCACTTATTACAACCATGTATAATGCAAGTATATATAGTTGATCATCACTAGTACCATGCAAGTGATGGATGTTAGGTGTTATTTTTTGTATCTTAGTGATTGGTTGTTTGCCACATGAGGTTGAAATATGTGAACAAATAGCCATGATACGGTATAGGTGCAATCTATCCTATTGTCACAAATAACATGGAAGTGACAAATTTAGGAGTTAATCGCAATATCTTAAGGTTTAGTTGACACTCACCAATAATATGAACATGATAGATTCCAAGAGCTACCTACAATAAGTGGATTTAGCCAAATTTTACCATTACCATGTAAGTGATAGATTATAAGAGCTACCTCATACCAATTTGGGTCAACTTTCACCAATGGCATGGAGGCAATAAATGTCAAAATTCGCTATCTCAAAAGGTTCAACAAGCTATGACAATCTTATTAATGGCCTTTTGTAATGTGTGGTTTTACTCTTACACCTTCTCCAATTATGATCACAAATAGGATGGGATATTTTCCTATCACCATAACTAGTGTATAGAATTGGGGTAAAGGATGGGACCCACAATGTAGTATGGGATGCACATACATTCTTTTTTGGCTAGGATACACTTAAAGGGAAAGTGTTAGTGAACCAAGTAATGGTAAGGTACATGCAATACTATTACATCCACTTCTTATTGTTGGTTGGTCACTATGTATGTGTGAGTCAATCACTATGTATTTGTATAAATATGACATCAAGTATTATCCGTGTCGTTATACTTATGCCCTTATCAGTGATGACAAGTAGTATGTGATGCTTAATTTTCATCATAGGTGATAGTGGATTGGGAAAAAGGAATAAACCCATAATGTAACATGGAATGCACCATCATTCCTCTTTTGAATGGGATGTACTTATAGGGTAATTGTTAGTGAACTAGGAGAAGGAAACGAAGCTTGCAATAAAGTTGCAACTACTTTAGTTTGGCTAGCTAGTCACTATTTGTGCTTGTGAGGTTGTTAAGTTATTCATATTATGTATATGCATTGGGTGCTTAAGTATTTGCTAGCTAGTCAATATGTGTACTTGTGAGGGGGTCATCCCATAATAATGGGTCCCAAACTTGGGACATCTTGATTTTTTTTTGAAATCACATATTTTTAGAAAAACTAATTATTTAAGCCTTGAGAGATTTCATCTAAATGGTTTTAATTGAAGAGGGTTAGGTAAGACCTCCTTAGATCAACCCCTCTAATATTAAATCATACCCACAATAGAGTCTCCTTTGCACCTATCAAAATGATGGCAAAAAAACACTTTTTCTTTACCTTTTGAGGGATTAAATAAAGTCATTTATAAATTATTTTGTAAGTACGTAGCCCATATTATAAGCTTTCCAAAAAGTATAATTTTAAATATTTTTAATTTTAATTTTATATTTTATTTATTGGGAATGTTATTATTTTCTAAACATCAAGGTATTTGTTCCACACAAGTGGAAAAATAGAAAGAGAAAAAGTTCTAAAAAATATGTGTGCATTGTTGCAAGGTGTGTGCCCTTGGTCTCCTTGTATTGTGCAGTGCAGCGCTTGGGTTCATGACATGGATTAACCATATCCCTTGGATTCATTAACTTTGGTGATTGTATTGGGCATTAGTAGGTCGATCTTTTGGTGCAACAACAACTATCTTTGCAACAATTGGTATTAGAGCCTGACTCATGGGTTTGAACCCCTTAGTTACATTGGGGGAATTGTTGTGAGGTGTGTTCCCTTGGTCTCCTTGTGTTGTGTAGTGCAACACTTGGGTTTGTGACATGGCTTAATTGCCTCTCATGGATTCATCAACTCTAGCAATTGTATTAGGCATTAAGAGGTCATTTTTTTGTTGCAACGACAACCATCTTTGCAACATGCACTAGATATTGATGTTATTGTTTCAATAAAAAAGATAAAATTAATTTCAATACATAAAAAAAAAGTTATGTGTGATGACATACACCTATGTCTAGATTATAATTACTTTGACTTAAAAAATAATTAAAAGAAAACTATCCATCAAAAGATTATGAAAAAATATCCATACACTAGATATTGATGTTAAAAAATCTATATTTTAAAAATTATAATTTTATCCTTTCAATAAAAAAATTTATGCATGATGACATAAATGTCACTTTTTAAAAATATTGTTAACTATAAAAATAAGTTTTTAAAAGTTGCATAAAAAATCACAATTTATTTCTATTTTTTTTTAAAATGTATATATTAAAAATCTACACACAAATCCTCACAAATCATAGTTCACATCATGTCCAAATTATTAATGGTTTAGTTGCTATATATTTTGTAAAAAAATGTTGATATTAATGTCTAACTTGCCAAAATGTAGGACACAATATTGTGGGCTTACCCGAGGTTGTTAAGTTATTCACATCATGTATATGCATTGGGTGCTTGAACTAGTCACACTGTGTATATGTGATGTCTATCAAAACTAGTCATTGTGTGTGCTTGTGATGTGGGTAGGAAGCTAGTCACCCTACATATAGTCAATGTTTTCCTAACATATCCTTCATGCATATATGTGATATGTATAAGAGCTAGTCACATGATATATATGTGATACAATTTGGAGCTAGCCATGTTGTGCATAAATGTTGTGTTCTTGAGCCAACCACTAGGTGAACATGTGATGTTGCAATTATATTGTGCTTGTATGTTTTGGTGAGTGTTTGTACACTAATGTTGGCTTGGAACCAACACTTGATTAAAATGTGTTATTTTTTATAAAAAGAGAGGTACAAATCTCATCAAAACAATCCTCTCCAGGAGGGTCCACAAAAACCAATACCTAAACCAAAAAAGACCATACAAAAACAAGGCCAAAGAATAGTCCTAGTGACCACAACTTACTGCAACCTATCCTCTAGAATCAAATATTTCAGTCGCTAGGAACACTCTAAAGGTAAGTGTTCCTATCCATCAACCCTCCAATCTCCCATTAACTCAGATTCCTATTTATACAAATAATATTCCACTCTATTCCACTCCCTCGAGATGTGGACAAAACTAACACAATCCAAAGAATTATTTATTTGGTGAACTTTGTGCACCATCGACTCGAACTGCCAATTAGCCTCACCAAGCTCCCACTTGTTCAACATATTAATCAACATCTAAGAATCTAACTCACAATTAATTATGCTCCATCCCAAAGTACATCCCATTTTCAAATCCATAAGGATAGTTTAAGCTTCCATAAGATTATCAGATTGGTGCCCTTTAAAGAGGGAAAAGAAGAAAATGGCCTCCCCTGAATAGTCTCTACCAACACTTCTGACTCCAGTTGGCCCAAGGTTTCTCCTAGAGGAACCATCAGTATTGATCTTAAAGACCCCAACAAGAGGAGGTGACCATCTCCCCTACCACTAGGTTTTCTTTTGGAGTTGTTGAAACCCCCTCGATGAGGTAGGAGCCATACCACCCCCTAAAAGAAAAATCCTTTGCATAAGCTCTACCTCACCATGCTTTAAAGGGGTATCAATCACACGTTTAGCTTGGATATTTTCTTGGATCATTCTCAAAAATCTTTGCCAAAGCTAATGCACTCCTAGTTGATGCCCCTGGAAGATCCTAGAATCCTTTCCAACCAAGTTTCCAAATAATACAAGAAGGCCTAATATTTTGAGCCACTTGAAGAAAGAGTCTCTTAGCTAGCGGTCTTCCAAAGCTTCTCCAAAACTCAACAAGGGTAGAGGCATGCACACATGCTTGCTTCCAAACATCCCAAAAAAGATGCCAAATGGTCTGCATAAAATAACATTGGAAAAACAAATGTGAAGTAGTCTCCTCATCATTTGCACAAAGAACACATATAGAAGGTCCTTAGAACCCCCTCTTATGAAGATTATCCCATGTGAGACATCTATTATGGGCAACTAACCATATGAAAAAAATTACATTTGGGCCAAGCATACTTACTCCACACGTACTTCCACCAAGGGACTTCATCCCCACCATATTTTTGCCTATCAAGAGCCTAATAACCAAAGGCCACTGAATACACCCCTCTCTGATCCAAGCCCCAACCAAAATATCACTAGTTACCAAAGAGATACAATTCCTTCTAACAAGAATATGAGATAACTCCTCCAGATCCTCCACAAACCCACCCATCAGCTAGACTAGGTGATCTTTCCATTGAAACACTTTCACTTTTCACAAGTTCCTACTCATCTTGAAATCCTCCACCCTAGACCATCCAGCTTCCAAGAAAGCAAGACACAAAGCTAGTAAGTGTGGATACATGGACATGATAGGAGGGAACCCATCCCATGAGTCAAACTAGAATAGGACCTTAGATCCCCTATTACAAATCCAAAAAAAACCTACTGAATTAGTTTAGCACCTCTATTAAGAGTATTCCAAATCATAGAGCCCTTCCCAGATAAGTTGATCCTAGGCACATCTTCACTTTCCATTCCCCCTAGGTATTTATAAGTGAGGATCTTAGCCCAAGCTTTATCCTAATTAGAACACCAATTCCAGTAGAATTTAGTAGCCAGGACCTAACTCATGAGAATATCCCACCTCAAACCCATACCACCCTCCTACTTAAGTCTATAAATAGTCTCCCACTTCACTAGACTCCACTTCATGGACTCAAGATTACTTGCCCAAAGAAATTGTCTAGACAAAGCATCCAACTCCCTCACAAACCATAAGGGATCCATATGAACCATACACCTATAAATAGGAAGGGCATACACCACATATTTCAATAGAAACACTCTACCTATAAAGGATAGCCACTTAAAAGTACAATGATTGAGTCTTCCATGGAACTTATCTAGAATTTTTTTTTAGCTCTCCCTAAGAGGCCCATAGAGAGGGGAATTTTGAGATAGACAAAGGGAAACTCACCAATTTGGAACCTGAGGATCTAAGAAAGTCTAGACTAAATACCAAGAGGGGTGTTGAAGAAGAAGATATAAGACTTAGCTTCATTAATTATTTGCCCCAAAGTTGCAAGATAGATATCCAAGACTCTTCTAAAATTAACAACTTATCTGAATTTGGCTACCCTAGGCAACATTGTATCATCCACAAACTATAAGTGAGACTAGGAAGCCAAGTTATCATCCCATTTCCAACCATAAATAAACCCCTGCCTTACATACGACTTTATAACTCTTCCAAGACCTTCTACCATTAGAATGAATAAATAAGGTGACAACGAATCTATAAGAGTTGGTATGAAATAAATGCAACATTTGGTTGAATATTATAGCCACCCAAGATCTAGGAACTTCATGAAAGCAAAAGAAAAATCAATATACAATGCTCAAGATTGCAATGGAACTGAATTATCCAATAGAATTAATTTACAAATGAGAACCACTTGGTTGTTTATCCAAGGTGAGAGATAGGATTAAATAGGATTTTGACAAGCATCTTAGTCCTATTTCATGTGACAACTTATCATAACTACCTAGGACACATGTGTTATAATTCAAAAGATAAGATAAGATCTAATGATAGCTAACACCTTCTAGAAAGATTCCCTCCTAGGACCTAAGTAAACTTAACATGTAGATAAGACCTACTAATGACTAGATAGGTAAAACACCTATTTACACCAATACCCCCTTTAAGTGCAAATTAGGGAGTAGCTGATTATTATGAAAATGACACAAGGATGGGTCCTGACTACAAGGCCATGTTAGGTACCCATGCGCAAATGCAAATGCAATCTCTCACAAATGGAGAAAAGGAGAAAAATTAGTGGGATAAAATTCCTCCCCTAAAGAGAGATAAAAACAAGATTCTCTCAATGATGAATGAGAAGGAAAAAACACCATGTGATGAAAAAGTCCCCCCCATAAGAGAGAAGAAGAGAGACCATGCAACCTCCCCTCAATGTTGATTGTCTTGCAATGATGGTAGATTCTCGACATTGAATGTTGAAGATGATCCAAAAGTGTCGAACAACGTTCTTCCCCTTAGGAAGAAATAAAACCAAGATGGTATGTTGGATGTCTTCCCTTTCCTGAAAGGAATATGCAAGAAGATGGATTATGGATGATGTCTTTGAAGAATTATCAAGTGTCTCGATGCCAATGCAAAAAAAAATCACACTCCAAACAAACGTTCTAGGCCACATTGTCGAAGAAGAAAATCTAGAATCTCCTAGAAACAATTTTTTAACACAATACAAAGACAAGGATACATCCTCTAAAGATAAAAAACTCTCCTCTAAATATTTTCCAAAAAAATCCACACTTATGTCAAACTAAAAAGGATGATCATGTAGAGAATGAAAAAGAGGGTCAAAGTGACACCTTGCAACAAATGAAGAAGAATCATAGCCATCAAAGAGAATATGAATGCTATCAATGATGTCTCCCAAATCTAAAATGTGGGACTCACAAAAAATCAACAATGTCTATCAAGTACTCATCCCAAGTAGCTATCTCTAGAAGATGATATGTGTCTTACTGCATTGAATTACAAGGATCCAAAATTGTGGTAACAAAAACATCCTCAAGTACAACAGTAGATGAAGAAGATGAGATCTCAATGCATGTCATTCAAATACACTTATCATCCCTCATTGTGTCCTCAATAAATGATGAAGTAAGAACACTAGATGATTTTTCCAATGTTGGATTACAAGAGTCGCCAACCTCAATATGATGACTCATAGATGGAGAAGAACCCTCTAAATTTGGATTAGGAGCCATAGAAACTAAAGTATCAATAAAATTCTTAGTAGGAGGAGATGGAGAAGGTTTTGTGTCATCAAAATTTCCAAACCTTTCCTAATGAGCAAGCTCAGTATTTATTAAATCATCAATAGGTCAAAACTCAGCAAGTGGAACAAGACAATCCACAACAGGATCCTCTTGGAATGGAGGTTCAGTTGAGTCTCCATACATCTCCCAAATTTTGGTCATAAGGTCAGGAGGGATCTCAATACTATCAGTGGCCAACTGTGTGTCAATATCACAACTACAACCAATTACTCCTGAGATATGTTCTATTTTTATGTCCCACACAACTCTCTTCCATTTAGATGAAGGTCTAGGAATTAGTCCATGTAGAGATATGGAAAAATATTAAGCCACCTGCAATGTATTAGGATTCCATCTCGCTAATACTTAAAGTCATGTTTATTTAACCTTACTACAACAGGATGTGTTTTGATGCCCATATTAAACTCCTCAATTTAATCACACAATAGGCCAATCAAGAGACATAAGCCAACAAAGGAAAAAAATTACGCTCCCCCAAATTACTCAACCATGAAATCCCCTAGAAGCAATATATGATTTGGCACTTTATACTTAGCACAATCATAGGTGTCACTTTCCAACAACAATGAAGTGGACTTGATCTTAGTGCATACAAATTACCAAATTTGGCCAAAAACTCAAAGTAAAACTTTTACAAGAGATGAGAAAAATCAGATCACACCACTGGAAATTACATGAAAAAATATGCACTTTCAAAAAAAAAATCACACAAAAATGTTATTGTAGGAGCAAGAACAAAGCCTCGAATGTTGTAAAAAATAAGAATGGCTCAACAACACCTATGGGAATCTGAAATTTATGGAAAAATCACACACCAAAATCAACAATAAGTTGCACCACTATGAAGAGCATAAAATTCTGTCCCAAATAAAAAAAATGCTCTAAAAAATGAGTTTGTATGACCAAGTTATAAGCATTTGAAATTTCTCTCCAAAACCAAAATGCAAATGGAGTGGGGGGTAAAAAATATTTAGGGCCTACTGACATCACTATTGATGCAATACTGACATCAATATTTCATGCATTTAAATTTGATGGTCGTCAACCCATCAAAAGGGAATATTCTCTCAATCTATCGGAATATGCTTCATAATAGAATATTCCTCCTGAATCTTCTAGTCGTTGGCAATAAGGAATCTATATAGATGCCACGAAATATTCTTTTCGTCGATCAAAAATCTTGGATGGTAGAACTTGTGTTACATTCGCTTTGTTGTAGAATATTCATTTGATTTGTAAAAAAAAAAACATTGTCAATTTTTATTTGAAAAAGGCCCACCAATTTATGTGAGGCAGGGCTTGTTGCATGGCACAAATGAGGCCTGCGTATTTTGTAGGTACACCTGAAAAAAAAAACTTTTGGAATATCCAAAAAAATTACAAAAACTATTTTTCACCTATGGATATATTTTTTGCCTAACCACAATTTTTCATGCTTGTGAACCGACCTACAATTAATGGCGATCATATAGTCGTACGAATGACCGAGGAGGGAAATTATTTCCTCAAGCCTGAGGAAAATTGTCTGATTTTTGTGATGTAATAGTCGATCTTGAGGTTTTTGGGCCTCCTAGGTGCAATGGTAGGGTTGGATTTGACCCAAAATGCTCTAAAATTGCAGCTACCTTTTGGATCTGGCAACCGCACTTCAACTTCAAACCCTCATAGATTTGGCCCCATATGTTTGATTTGGATGAACCAAAAGGAAAAAGTGATTTTAACGAACCCTTTGATCTTAATGGTGAGCTCATATTTACACCAACAAGCTTCAATTTTAACTTGCAATAGAAAGACACAAAGAGGAAACCCCCAAATCTGGTATTTATTTCAATATTTTTTGATTCTCTAGATCATCATTTGATGCAAGAGAAGAGCATACTCATCTTTTCAAGATCTACCAAGATTTCCAACCTAGATCTCTCAATAAAGACTAATAAGAAGCAATCCCACAAGCTCTAATACCATGTTAGAGTTGGTATGGAATAACTCTACACCATGCAAATTTTTTCTAAAGATTATAGCCACCCAAGAGCTAAGAACTTCATGAAAGAATGAGAGAGATCACTATGAAATGCTCAAGATTTCAATGGAATTGAATATCCAATAAAATTAATTTACAAATGAGAACCACCTAGTTATATAGCCAAGGTGAGACATAGGATTAAACATGATTATGAAAAGTGTCTTAATCCTATGTATGTGTGACAACTTATCATAATTACCTAGGATACATGTGTTGTAAGTCAAAAGATAAGATAAGATCTAATGACAACTAACACCTTCTAGAAAGATTCCCTCCTAAGACCTAAGTAAACTTAACATGTAAATAGGACCTACTAATGACTAGATAGGTAAAACACCTATTTACACAACCATAATCCCTCTGTCTTAGGCCCCACGAAGCACCAAAGAGACTTGAATGATCACTATTAATTAGAACAAAGTAAGAAGCCAAAGAAACACAACTCATCACCCAATCAACCTAGTCAAAACCAAATGCAAATTCTAGAAGGGATTTTTGTAAAAAAAGACCATTTAACACATTTATAATATTTGGCCATGTCTAATTTGATGAACATAGCCTTCTGCTTGGACTTCTCCATGGAGTGAATAGCTTCACCAGCAATAATGACCCCATCCATATTTTTCCTACCAATAATAAACCCACATTGCTCCTCAAAAATGATTTAATTGAGTTGTGGCTTGATTTTGTCATTGATTTAGTAATGATTTTGTACACCACATTGTAAAGGGAAATAGTTCTAAACATATCCAAGGAGTTAGACCCTTCTTTCTTGGGGATAACCATAAGAAACATGAAACTCATTTCTCTTAGCATCTGCTTATTTCTTTGTGACTCTTGAACTACCTCCAATAAGTCATATTTGATAACCTCTCAAAACTCTTGAAAGAATTCAATAGGGAAATCATCAAGGCCTAGGGCTTTCCATTTTCTTATTTGGAACACTACACTCTCTAATTCCTCCAAATTTATGGGGCTCATAAGCACCTCATTCATCTCATCTTCAACACTTACAGGAATGTAGTCTAAAATATGGTTCTCCTCCACCTCTGCATCAAGAGAGTCTTCCTTAAATAGAGTTGAGAAATATTGGATAGCCTCATTAGAGATATCTTTGAAAGAAGATAGATGAACTCCCTGAGAACTCACAATCAAAGATATCAAGTTCCCATGCCTCCTAGCCTTTACTGAGTTGAAGAAGAAAGTTGTATTTTTGTCCCCTTCTTGTAGCAAGTCAATGTGTGATTTTTGTTTCCAAAAATATTCTCCACACAATTCCCATTATGCAAACTCCTTCACAACTTCCACTTATGATTTAAGAATCCTTGGTAAATCCATGATCTCTATTTTTCCTGGTGATGATATCAATTTTTCTGGGCTTCCTCTTTAGCCAAAAATATATTACCAAAGCTACACCTATTTCACTTCTTAAGCTGATATTTCACATACTAAATCCTTTTAACAAAGGAGTACATGGTCATTCCATGGGCAAGCATTCCTTGACTCCACCAATCAACCATAAAGTCCTATAGAGAAGGCTCATAGAGCCACATCAACTAGAGTTTAAGGGAGGGGTTCTTAGAACTACCAAGCCTTGAAGCTGAAAGAACGTTAGGCCAATGGTTTGAGCCTTTCCAGCCCAAAAGTTTAGACCTGGTTATCCACTTGAAGCTAATTCCTTGTTCAATCTTTCAAAGATAGAGTTATCCCTCATCTCATATTGCTCCAAGTAAAACACCATTTCTTGGCTTAATACCAATTATATTTAAAGAAAGAATATTATCCTTAAGCATTGTAGACGAAGCCTCCAAACTATCAATTCTCCCTCTTTTTTCCTCCATGTAAAAAATAGCATTGAAGTCTCCTACCATGATCTAAGGAAGATAAGGAGCTAAGGATCACACATAACAAATGTGAGCCTAGAGATGAGATCTACCCACATAATCAGTCGAGGCATACACATTGGTGGGCAAGATAACTTCTCCAGTATCCACACTGGAAGCAACCAATGACACTGAATGCCTACTATAAATCCACCACTATGGGTTTATCTTATGGGGATCCCACAACAGGAAATGCCACTAGCACTACCCAAAGCCCCAATACATTGACACTAACCCCTCCACCATAATTTAGTAGCAATATTTATCATTCCCTCCACTGCTAACGTAGATTCCTGAACAAACATAACATCAGGAGAATGATCTATGATCAAGTCATGAAAAACCTTTTGTCTAGGGGTGTTGTTCAAACCCCTCACATTCCATGACAAGAAAACCATCTTCGAGGGTTAGAAAAGTGGGAATCAATAGTCCTAACAAAACTCAACTCCACTAAATTTTCACCCATTACTTTTAAGTTATCTTGATCCTTCATCTATCCAATTTTGGAAGTCTTATCAAGACATCCCTTTTTAATGGATTTTTTTTGGAGATCTAACAAGGTTGAAATTTTACCGCCTTTTCCAAGAGTCAAAGTATCCCTTTCTGAAGACTACAAATTAGGAACCAACGCCATATTACTAATCAATTCATTGTAAAGCACATAAAACTCACATACTAAAAATAGTATCACAAAAAGCAATGTTATTTCCGAATAAGGACAGTGAGTTATATATTAAATATAATATCTACAAATGCTCTAAAGAAAGTTACAAATATTAAGTTACAAATCTCATACACCAGTGGGGTGTTACAATACATTTTTTTCAATGTTATAGGTATAAGTTTTACATCAATACAACAATTACATCCATGAAGATAAATTTACATTTGCAGATTGGCTAAGCAATCCATATGTTGGAGCTAAAAAATCCACATCGGTTGTCCTACACACCTCCATTTTCACTCATCCTCCCACATCCACCATATGCTCCATCTCCATTTCATAATAATTGACATTAATATAAAGTACCAAAATAAGGCCCTTTATAATTACAATAAAGTGAAGACCTTAGATGAAATTTTCTCTTAACAGCTCATGGCATGTTGCCAAGACAATGCCATATTGGAGAGAGTCTCACCATAGTCTCTTTGACACAAGTAGAAAGGGTTGATAAAAAATATAGATGAGACTCCCAAATTTCTAAGAGACATATTCAAATGTCTTCCTACCAACCTAAAGAGTGATATGTCAAAGAGACTTGGACATGTCAAGGAGAGAATCTAACATGTCTCACTGACAAATCATATGATCGTCAACATTCAGGAAACATAAAAACATCTCTCAGACACCGAGAGATTATCATAAAATAAATAGTAAATCACTGGTGGAACAAGCACTAATGAAACAATAATGTCATAGAGACATTGAAATATCGAGGAGAGAAGCAAAGAAGTCTCTTCGACACTCAAGGAGTAAAGTATTGACAAGACATAGAGATATCGAACAAACATTGGATAAGATCTAATCGGCATCTTAACAATGATATGTTGAGGAGACACAAAAATATCGAGAAGACATTAGCAAAATTCTCCTCGACATTCTCGCACAAGTTATCAATGAGACTAAGGGACGTTAGAGAGAGGTGACCACGGGTTTCCCCAACATAACAAAGTCACATAGACATCATCATCAAGTATCATCGCTGAGGGAAGAGATAAAGACATGTCGGCGAGACATAGGCTTGTCGGCAAGAGAAATCCACCGGTCTCATCACCAAAAAGAGAACCGTGAGGGAGAAAAATGAGAAGTAAATATCAATGAGAGAAACCTGAATGTCTCTTAGACATTTATCAAAAGATGGCCAAGGATATTGAAGAGACATATAGATGTTGTGATTAAAATCTCATCGACAAAATATGAAATAATTGTCACCAGATTGATTTGATGGATTAATTCATTGAAGAGACAACTGCCATTAATATGCAAGTTGATAGGAAGGGTGGCACAAGCACCATTTATGAACCAAAGCTAGCTCAAACGTGCTAAGATTTGATAAATTTAGCCTCTAAGAAATGAAAAAATCATTGCACATTGTGGCTAAGCATCCAGAGGACGAAGTTGGATGAAAGCAAGCAGCTTAGAAATTTTGGCATTCACTCAAGTAAGTACATTTTGGCTCAATTGAACGTAATTCTTCAAATATAGCTTGAAGTAGAGCACTGTTAGGGTTAGAATGGATAAAACCCTAGAATAGATGAGCAAAGAGACAAAAAACTGAAAGTGGACCTCTCAATCAAGACTTAATAGATCAGTGTCCCAAGTCTGGGCCCAAAGCACGAAGAATAGCTCAGTTAAACCCATCATGTGATACCCTAGAAGACAAGCATAAGAATTTGGGAGATGTATGGACTCCACACAAAGGCTACAATTTTTTCATACATCATTATAGGAAGAAGTATAGATATAGCCCAGTCTTGAACCCATGGAATTTAAATTTAGGAAAACTCGTAATGCCAAATTTTTTTGTGAACGTAGAGCTAATTAGAGCACTGGAAAAGAATTATAATCCCAAAACAAGGGAAATTCATTTGCATGATGGGTCATAGTTTATGAACATAACAAGGGATTATATTTGTACAATTTTCCACTTGGACACTTCCTTGAAAATGAAATTGTGGCTGAGAGACTTGTTAGAGTATCACTCTATGGATACGAGTTACAAGAGGTGGAAGTTGCTTCTACATAGACCCAAGGGTCCAGAAAATCAACCTATGAGGTTTGCTAGCAATGAAAATCCCCCATTTTTTGTAGAATTATTTGAAGAATACTATCAATACACATTCTATTCAACTATCCAAGTATTAGGAGTTGAGGCCACTGCTAACATGACTATAGCTCCCATGGTTATGGCCACAGACATTTAGAGTCAAGATTCTAGGCCCTATGATTAAGCAGAGTATCTATTAGAGGCCATTAATAGTGCTCTTAATGCTATTAAGAACAACAATGAAGTTGCCAATTTCAAGCACTATTCACTTCTTATGCATATGATACTGTATGAGGGCCAAGTGATAGGAATTTGGGGAGAAGAATTGAGAGTAAAAGATATGGATAGTGATGGTAATTCAAGACCAATGCAAATGTGGACATTAGTCTAGGATAGTAGATGTGGGAGATCCCACTACTTATACTTTGAGGAGCATTTTTTCAAACCCTTGTATAAATTGCTTGGCCATAAGTGTGACTATAATCTATCCCCTGAAGTACAGAGGTTTCTCTGACCAAAGGAGAAAGTCATGAAGAAGAGATAATAAAGTATGTACCTCTGGTGGAATTTGAGAGGAGAAGAAATGTTGGCTCTTAGAGGCAAGTAGAAAATGTAACACCACTAGGCCATTTGTCACCATAGCCTACCCCAGAGGTAAGCTTTTCAGTTGAAACTCCAATCATGGTTGAAGATGTTGTTGAAGAGGAAGAAGAAGTCACATAGATCAAAACTCCTATCATTCCCTAATATGAAATGCCATTGGAAAGGAGTGTAGTAAACTTTGAAGCCTCTAATGAGCTATCTGATGATGTGAGACATTGAGCTAGTCAAGAGTTCATTGTAGATGATGCCTTTTTCTAGACTCCTAGGTTTAAAGCTTTCATCTATGAATATAAAGGAAAAAAGTTAAGGGAGAGGTTGAAAGAAATTGACCCTGAGAAGGAATCGTATGATTTAAAAGAACTTCAGCATGAAATTGATAGAGAGATGAAAAGCATGACTGTTGAGAGAGGAAGAGCATTGTTGAAAGAAGTTGGGGTTATGCTCCTTCCAAGATGGGATATCAACTCGACCATTGTATTTGATAGTTTTCTATAGAGAAAAAATAAAACCTTGCACTTAATAGATGAAGTTGGTGACAAGATCTACACTGGATCAGGATTTAATCCTGATAATACTACTTTGCAAATATGGGAACTCTATCCACCAGGAACAAATCCTTCCCTAGTTGATCATGATCAGATTTTTGGACATCTTTTGGTGCAAAGAGTAGGAGAAATAGATCCCATGGAAACTATTGATTTGAATGTGAATGTGGCCAAGTTCACAAAGGCTCAGATTCAAAAACTGGTAAGATATAACAAGGGATTGATAGAAGAAAATATAAGGTTGAAACAAGAGTTGATAAGGTATAGGGATATGTTGTCTTCTTCTTCAAGGCTTTATTCTTCACTGGTTGAACATGAGAGAAAAGTGCTTGAGGCAATGTCAAAATTGAACTACATATTGGAAACGAAGGCATGAGAAAGTGTAGAAGGAACATGAAGAGTTAAAGGGAAAGTTTAAAACCACTACCTTCTAAATAGTCTGCATGACATTCAAATACATGTATAAACATGTTGAACAAGCTTGGCATATTCATGATAAGACATATACAACACTACTGGAAAACAACAGATTGAGTGATAGAATGAAGGAGGTAGAGTCTTAGATCATTGCAAAGAAGGAGGATAACTCTGTTTTGCTACAAGAATACCAAGAACTCATAAAATCTCATAAGGACTTCCACAATATCCTAACACAAGAGTTAAGTGATTTTAGTCAACCACTGAGTATGGCTTTACCCAATTTCTTTGAAGAAACATAATTGAAAGATCGGGATACATGGAAGGACGAAATAACCCACTATCTACCAGTTATTCTTGATGTAATTAATGATGAAGAGGTGATGCAAGGAAAGAGGGAAGAAAAAACTCTACTCACTTTGTTCTTGACAACAAAACAATCTACCAAACTAAAGCTTTCATTGAGACAACCAACTTTCAATGCAAATCTAATTTTCAAGGCACTTTTCCTTTACAAAACCTTGATTCAAAGCACTCCAACTGAGAATAAGACTTAAACCACGTATTGATTCTACACAACACATTTAGACAACAAAAAATATATGGAATCAAACTCTTTTCTCAACACAAACTCTCAAACATGTGCATTTACAAAGGTGACTATCCAAAACAACAATTAGGTCCTTTTAGACCACACAAACAACCAACTATACAAACCTAAGCCTATTTCACCTCTCCAACATCACAAAAACATAAAAATAGGTCTGCACAATCATATTATGCCATTTCCCAAACTTTTATTCATGATATTTTTGCAAAACCTCAAACTAAACCTTTATTTGAGACTCCAAAACATGGTTAAGACATCTCTTTCCAAACAAGACAGTCTATTAAATAGATTCAAAATCCTTTCCTCTACCAATAATCTATCAAGAAATGAATTCAAACACTCCCTAACACCATTTTAAATCATAACCACTCTTGAAGGACTCCAAAACCCATTAACAAAGCTCTTTAAAAATCTTTGTATTATGGTTTTACCAGTCATTTAATAATAACAGTCCTAGGGCTTATTGGTTTCAGCCCAAAACCTTTACCAATGACTCTACTCCTTTGGAATCTTTTAAAACATGTCTAAAAAATATTACACACTAAATTTGAGAAGATTTCCATGGCTAGAAAATGAGAAACACAATTTTCTTATGCATTGTTTACCCTTATTCAAGGTTTTACCACCTAGACCAAATTGCCCATATCTTTCACAAATCTTGATGGATTTTGATGAAACAAAGTGAAAAATTAAATAGATTCACAAGGATTTCAAATGCAATGGAAGAGGAGAGGAATATCACACAAAATGTGGCCGTACAATGGCCTAAAAACAATGAAAATACAGAAAATAACAAAAATACAGTAATTTTCATTGATATTCTTCTTAATGCTTTATCTCCCAACCTTCCTCGAATTGTATGAGCTTTCATCATGCCTTAAATAACCAAAAAAATTGACTAAAACTAATTCTACAACTTCTTGACCCTTGGCATTCCATGATTTTGCATCTTTTTGCATTTTTTACAAATTATCTTAACAATATTTTGTCAATTTTTTGCACTTTTTATATTTGATGCCTAATAACCCAAAAATGACCAACTATGACCTATTACATCGCTACTGTGGCCATTCACGCTTTATTACATCATGATATTAGCATTCCTAGATCTAAAACTTAAAGTTGCCTCATGGAGGCATGTCCTTGCTTGGGTGCACCTACACCAAGAGGAAGTACTTAAAAGGACACATCAACAACTTGGGAGAATCTTTGTATTGGAGTATGCTAGGAAAGACATCGTACATAATGCTTACACACCTCCTAAAAGTGGGTACATGGAGCACTTTTCGAAGATAAACTTGTTCATTTCATGGACCAAGTAAGAGAGGAGTGACAAGGTCTAGATTTTGATGGTTTTGGATACATGATCATGGTGCATGAGCCTTGGACAGGTCTCAGATGACCATGAGCACTTGCTAGAGATTAACGGACTGTAGTGCATCCACTAGAAAACTCTTAATATTTTCATGTTTATGCTAATTATGTTTTGGTTATGAAACATTGCGTCTTTTTGTAAACGGGCCTGAAGCTTGTTGCTTCCCATACAAATAGGGAAACCAGGGCCCGATTTTGACATTATCATCATCATCACATTTCATTTCATTAGAATAGGCATTAGTAAGAAGATAGATTTCATAATTCACCCATCCATACCATATTTCAAAGACTTCTATTATAATGATTATATTTTAAAGTAATACAATGGAGCAAACTATTTATAAATCATAATCCATTTTTAGTGTTCAATTACTGTGTTTATTTTCAAGCTCATTTATTACTTTGTTGTCTCCAAAGTGGTTTGTTCAAGTTATTTAAGTCTGCAAGATTTATCAGAACACATTTTTTGCTACTATGTGAAATAATTGATTTGGTTTCAAGGTTGATGTGAATTAAAATCCTTTTTGTTAGTTTACTTTAATTGGTCTTTGCCCAGGGTTAAAATCCTTTTGAAGAAGTTGTTTTGATTGGTTTCCATTAATTCAAGAATTAAAATTCCTTTCATGCTTTCACAATAACTTGAGGGGATATCACTGGGATTATTAAAGAAGAACACTGTAATAAACTATCTTGCACGTTTGCACAAGGTACAAACATCTCAAGTTCCCAATAATTCGAGTTAAGTTGAAAAATAGAATTACTTATCTTACAACCCTGCATCCATTCCATAATCACCATCCACTCATTGAATCCATTCACCCAATAGGAGTAGGCACCAGTCACACTTAGGATGTTACATACAAAATACTACTCACAATCTTGAATTTTCAATTACTTTCAATAGAAATTAGCCATCAAAACTCTGCATCTTCTCCACCTTCATGTGCCATAGTGAGTAGATTTCTCAATCAAGGAACCATATCTAATTGTAAATCTGCCTTATTGTTCAAGTATACCCGCCTAGGTCTGGCAGAGCCTGAAGAGTAGAAGGTAATCGGTCTTTTTTACCTTGTTTGTGGGCCAAAGGTGTATTAAGAGATTGGCACCCCCTTATGCTTTAAAAACCTACACTTTTGAGACCTAACACCATACAAGTATAATACAAGAAGTATATCCATAATGTATTGTATAGTATAAGAATCTTTGTCCTGAACCGCCATGACTCCAAAGGTCTTCCACAATCCAAGGCCAAGAGTGAGGTTAAGGCACTTTTTTCGCCCAACCACAAAGTACTAAACTTCCCCGGGTTTCTTCCTAACATAAAGAAAGCACCAACCTTGCACGAGGAGCCTAGCAACCTGGAACGGTATAAGCAAGAGGGAATCTCTTGATGTGTGCCTGATATCTGTATGTAATTCCTAAACTAGAATAACATAATACTCACATATAGGATGTGGAAAAGACATATATAATATAAAATCTAGGTTCTTCAAACCATCTATTTCACTGGTAAAGTAGCTTGGCCAAACAATAATAAATAAAATGGTAATTTAGAAAAAGTAAATTACCGTCTCTAGGAGCCCACATTCGACATCATGTCCTGGAAGTAATTCCTTAGAAAGAATAAATAATATAGCAATTCATATGTTTGGTTAAGTTTCATACATTCCCCAATCAATGAGTTCTTTCATAAACACATTTTAACTCCAAAATTTGTTATTTTGGTTTGCATATCCAACTATATTTACAATTCCAATGAAAATAAAATAATTCGTAAGAAAACAAGTTGTTTATATTTAATTCTAAAACTCAATCCAATCCATTCAATTTACTTATATTCCAAGTGAAAATAGTAAATATATGTATTTATATATCTTTCCATTTGCATGCTAAATTCTAATAATTCATTTTGTATAAACAATTTCCAAATTGAATAGTTCTATATTAAAATACAGATTTATATTTATATTTTCCCAAAAAGAGCACTGGTCTATAATAGATACACATGTATATATATTCATTTTGGAAAGTAATCTTGCTTTTACACATATATGTGTATATGTATAGATATATATAAATATATATATACACATATATACATATATGTTCATATTTAGAATATATTATTTTACAAACAAAGTAAATACTGACCAAATGGAGTCTTTTTAAATAGTATTATTTTCTACAAATATTTATAAGTTAACATATATAATTATATATACTCACACATATATAATTATATATATTCAAAATCCAACTATTTAGAAAAATGCAGTCCCAACATATTATCCAGCGAAGGTTTAAGAATGAGAATCAAGTTCTAACTGTAATATGCATAGAAATTCATTCGAATGGAAGTGAGAAGAGAAGGGGTGATGACCTGAAGTGGAGAGTGTTTCCTGTAGAAGGCAGTAGCCCTTCCACAGTCAACCTTCCCTCAGCCATAGGCTGAAATAAAATCATTAATTAGTTTTAGAAATGAATTTATCCTTTCACCCAAAACGAAGATTATTCCAAACATTTATTCTCACAAACAAAGGTTTATCATAAAAGAAATTGCATAAAAACCTGGTTAAACACTATCCTATTTTGGCTCTTTTCTTGTTCTTCTCACTTTACATCGTTATTCTTCTACTTTTCCCAATTTCCCTACTCTATTGTGCCTGTTTCAATTATTGTTTTATAGATTAAAATTTGAGAAAAATGAATCTAGTATTCATAATGAAGCTTCTTTGTTGAAAGAATAAGAGATTATTCCCCTTTTTATTATTTTCTCTCTTTTTCCCATCTTTGTTTTGCTTTGTGTTTTTTGTTTTGTTTTCTAAATTTAACTTTTTTTCTTCAATTTTTCTAATTTTCTAATGTTTTCTATCACACTGATTTGTTTTTGAAAATTTTTCATTCTTTTCCATGATTTCTTTCAAATTTATCCAATAAAAGCTAACTTTTAATAGCAAACATGATTTTCTAGCCATGCATCATAATTATCCACAAAATAATAACAAAATAATGATTTAATCTTCAAATGAAATCAATAATTAAAATAAACAACTATTTCTTTTATTTTATATGTGCATTTAATTTTTCCACCAATTAAATTAAATAACCACTATAAAGTAAGAAACAATATAAAATAATTAACTAAATGAGATTTTGAATGCAACTATATGTTTACTAAGTGTTTGTGTGTGAGAGAGAAACCATTCCATCTTAACCTTGGTAGCTAGCCTCCTCTAACTTAACCACACCCTTGGTCTTCGACAACCTACAACTAATGAAAACTTAGGCACCCATTAATAGACTAGTGTCCAAAAATAAATCAAAGTAATATGATTCATCATTCCAAAATAACATTTCCTATATTGCATCATTTTGAAATAAAATAATATTCATCACATTTCATCCTTTCTAAAATAAAATAAACATTCACTTATTTCATCTTTCAAATAACATAACATTTATTCTACCACACACAATTATTCATATATTAGTTCCACATAAACTAAATTCAGGTAGCATCAAAGTCTAAGATGTGACATCCTTCGCCACTTGGAAGAGACATCGTCTTGATGTCTTATTACAAAACATCTACACAACATAGTCTTATACATCCAGTATATATAATAAAAATCATAATATGTGTTGTACCTCTCCAAAATCCTGGTGGCTCCACTAGCACCACCCCTAGATCCTGAACCTATAAAGTATGCCCAATCATGCACACCACATACATGGTACATCTACCATCCAATTACATCCAAGTGACATATGGCTCATTTTCCAGAGCATAAAAGAATGGCATCACAACATTCAAGCATAAAAAATTAATCACACTTTTGATGCCCACTAGATGAGGCATAAATCATAGTCCATCATAGACACATACAAGCATAAAGCATGTATCACAACATATTCTCAAAATATCAATCCTCCTACCAACACTAGGTTGAGGTCTCATAATAGTATCAAATCTCCAGTAGTGCACCATCTAGGTCAAAACCAACCATCGTGCATACAACTCCTCTGAGACTAGGACACTTGCTATCCATTTTTCCTTTGATAAATCTAGTTTTGAACTTTTCATGCATATACACTTGTACCCTTCCATGTACTTCTCTCATTTCTATCATTATCTACATCTATCTCTTCATCTATTGCACTATGTCTTATTTATGCTCTACGCCTCAATTCAAACTTAAATTACAGTCCATACCTTAATCTTATTTAGAAACATAATCTCTTTTATTCATCTTTTCCCAGTATCCTCCCATCTCTTCTTCCATCTCACTACAATATAATTTCCTCAACCAATCTACACTCATCATTCTCTATCCTTCTAATTTTACTTCCATTACCAATTATTGGTTTGTTCTAGCTTCAATTTCCATCCAATAAATTCCCTTATCCATTTGCCGTTCTGCACCACTTTTCTTCAATTATTAGCAACACACTCTATATGTTAACTCTAATCAACTCCTTCAACCTCATCTCTTCCTTCCATTTCACACAAATCTTCTTACCTCAAAAATTTATTCTCACCTTCAACTTCTAACATTATTATCTCAACCATTTTAGTCTTTTCATTCTTCCATTTCAACTTCGTGATACTACAACATTCCACATCCTATCCTTTGTACAATCATGAGGAATTTTTATCCTCTTCCCTTATCCATTCAAAAATATCTACTCACATTTGACTTATATTCCCACAAATTCTTATTTCATTTTCTTGTGTTTATCCTTTAGAATTTGTTGTCCTTGTTTCTCTATTTATCCATCTTTAATTGAAGTCCACTAAACAACTACTTTTCTTTCGCATCTAACATTCTTTCTACCATTGCCTGTTATTTCATCATATTCAAAGCAAGTTCTCTCATATCTCATGGACATGTATATAATTAGGAGTCAATATTTAAGCATATTCTCAAATTCCATTTCATATCCTTTTTACTATATAGACATGACGACTAAACTAATCGACAAGATACACATATCAATTGATCCATAGCAACACCAACTATTTAAAAACTTTCTTGATATTTCATGCAATAATCACTTGCATCTAACAATGAATCAAGTAATTTCAATCTATCATCATTCTAGCAACATGCACACCAAGATCTAGTACATTCTCCATATTCTACTCCCTCATACAATCTATCGGGGGTCCATCATGGACACGATAGAGAACATGACATGAAACTTGACCAACAGTTTAAAACATTCAAGCATAGCCGCCGTTAAGAAAATAAATCAAAACCAAGGAAAAGAAAAAGTCGATCTCAACAATAAGGCATAAAATGTGCACAATTTCAACAATAATTCACACATGACCATGAAGGTCACAAGATAAATAAGTATTCAAAATTTGATGGCTATACTTACTCATAACACAAATAAAAATTCAATGTTGGCCTTGACAAAATTTAATAAATTAATCGAAGTCAATAAAATATCAAATTTCTCAAGTTACATAACACATGAACTATGTGACTAACTCCAGTCACAAGAGAGGGAGTACAATACTAAACTATACCTAGATTCCAAAATCTGAGGTAAGTAAGAGAACACATTCAATCATGGAAAACAACGAGTCATCTAAGGCTCCAGTCCCACAAAACATGAGATCCTTTCTTCTTAACCAAACCAACATCACTAAAGATTCTAAACAACAAAAGTTGCATCCCATTCAAGGGAATCACAATCACCATGCAATGAAAGACATAGTCATACACTAGCGAACATCCACAACCCAAAATATCTAAACACCTGACTCTCACAACCAAGAGCAATTACCAATTCCCACTTTATGAGAATACTCCACTCATGGATAATGTGATACTCACACAATAATTACATAAATTTCACCTTCATACAAAGTATGAGTACAGTCTCAAGATGCATCACTCGCATGAAGACAATAATTTTACTTAAGCATACTACACCCATACACGAGATGTGAAAACATTAATTATTCAAGTGCATTACTCGCACAAGGTATGTATACAATCTCTAGCACAATATAGAAACAATATTGAGTGCATTACCCACACCAAATATAAAACAGTCATAAGTGCATTACTCGCACAATATATAAAACAATCATAAATGCATTACTCGCACAATATATGCAAAGTGCATCGCTCACACAAAGTGCATAATTATAAATATCATTAATATAAATATAGCATATAGGACTCATAAGGCTCCACAATATCAATAACTCCTGCCTTGTCAATAAGGCTAATCATGGTGACTCAACTAAGCAACTTCTATCCTAGGTCCATATCGAATACCCATAAGGCAACTTAACTTGCATGCACTAAAGATCACATGGTTTCATACTCACATCCCGATTAGGAAAAGAAAAGGCATTGCTTGAAAAATAAGCTTTCTAATAGTCTAATACCATTATCATTGCAAACATCCTGGCCCTTAAAACATCCATATTGGATTCTCTTCTTCCTTAAAGGATCATCTAAAGTTTAAACCATTATTAGCTATAGGTGATTGTTCTTTTCTACTTGTCATAACATTTTTATTTTTCCTCTAGCAATCTTGTAACTTATCCCATTTTATAATAAACTAAATTCACCCTACATCATCACTACACAGATTTTCATCATGTCTTATCCATCTTGGCTCAAACAAACAAGTCTTCTAAAACTCTAATTGCATGCATAATAGAAAATTATTCCAAACAACTGCTAGTATTTTATTTCATATCAATCAACACAAATACCATTGAATTTTTTTGTACAAAATGTTTATGTTTTCTAAAACCAAGGTCTCATTTTATTTACTTTTGAATTCTTACATCCTTATTTTAAATAGAAGTTCTTGTTTTCCAAAACATAAAATTTTACATATCATTTTTGGATAAGGGAAACTCTTCTAGTTCCTCTTCCTCCTCAAACTCAAGGCTTACAAATTTGGAGGTTGGGTTAGATTGTGAACACTCCTTAATCTCTTCTTCATTCGGCATGGTTGCACCTCGATCACATCCAATAGGAAAATCTTGATGGATCGAGGGTTTACTTTTGGCCTTCTTGTTCATTTTTGCTTCCTTATTCTTTTTCTTCTTCCCAAGGAAAATACGCTTAAGCACTTCCACCAATGTCTCAGAATCCTCTCTTTTATCTCCCTTCACCCCCTTTTCCTTGGGTTCTTTTGGTTGTTCTTTTTCACCTGATGACCTAGGCCTCTCATTATGTTTGGCTTTGTTGACTTGCCCTTGTGTTCTTGATGTTCCCTCCATTTTGACATAAGAAATAATGTATTATTACTAACATATCCTATATATAGTCTCAAAATGAGCCCTAGGGTCCAAGAGTTGAATCTGAATGCTCTGATACCAAATGTAAAGCATAGAAAAGTCAGATACTAAAAATAGTATCCCAAAAAGTAATGTTATTTCCAAATAAGGAAAGTGAGTTATATAATAAATATAATATCTATAAATGCTCTAAAGCAAGTTACAAATCTCATACACCAGTGGGGTGTTACAATACATATGTTTCAATTTTACAAGTATAAGTTTTGCATCAATACAACAATTACATCTGTGAAGATAAATTTACATTTACAGATTGGCTAAGCAAGCCATACAAGTATAATAAAAGAAGTATATCCATAATGTATTGTATAGTATAAGAATCTTTATCCTCAACTTCCATGACTCCAAATATCTTTCGCAAGTTGAGGCCAAGAGTGAGGTTAAGGCACTTTTTCCACCCAACCATGAAATATTGAACTTCCCTGAGTTTCTTCCTAACACAAAGAAAGCACCGACCTTGCACGAGGAGCCTAGCAACTTGGAATGGTATAGGTAGGAGAGAATATCTCGATGCATGCCTAGTGCTTATATGCAATTCCTAAACTAGAATAACATAATACTCACATATGGAATGTGGCAAAGACATATAATATAAAATCTAGGCTTTTCAAACCATCTATTTCACTGGTACAGTAGCTTGGCCAAGCAATAATAAATAAAATGGTAATTTATCAAAAGTAAATTATCATCTCTGAGAGCTCACATTTGGCATCTTGTCACAAAATTAATTCCTTAGAAAGAATAAATAATATAGCAATTCATTCATTTGGTTAAGTTTCATACATTCCCTAATCAATGAGTTCTTTCGGAAACACATTTTAACTCCAAATTTTGTTATTTTGGTTTGCATATCCAATTATATTTACGATTCCAATGAAAATGAAATAATCCATAAGAAAACAAGTTGTTTATATTTAATTCTACAACTCAATACAATCCATTCAATTTACTTATATTCCAAGTGAAAATAGCAAATATATGTATTTATATATCTTTCCATTTTCATGCTAAATTATAATAATTTGTTATGTATAACAATTTCCAAATTGAATAGTTCTATATAAAAAATAGATTTATATTTATATATTCCCTAAAAGAGCACTGGTTTATAACAGATACACATGTATATATATATATATATATATATATTCATTTCGGAAAGTAATCTTGCTTTTACACATATATGTGTATATATATATATATGTATGTATGTATGTATATGTTCATATTCAGAATATATTATATTACAAAGTAAATACTGACCAAATGGAGTCTTTTTAAACAATAGTATATACTAAAAATATTCAAAAGTTAACATATATAATTATATCTACTCACATATATATATATATACATATATATGTATATATATATACAAATACATGTATATGTGTATATATATATGTGTGTATACATATATATATGTATATATGTGTATATAGATATATATATGTATATATATGAATATACATATATATATATGTATATATGTATATACAAAATTCAACTATTCAAAAAAACGTAGTCCCAACGTATTATCCAGCGAAGGTTTAAGAATGAGAATCAAGTTCTAACTGCAATATGCATACAAATTCATTTGAATGGTAGTGAGAAGAGAAGGGGTGATGGCCTCAAGTTAAGAGTGTTTCCTGTGGAAGGCAACGACCCTTCCACATGCTACAACCTGTGGGTAGGGCACTGCCCTTCCACAGGCAGCCTTCCCTCAGCCATAGGCTGAAAATAAAATCATTAATTGTTTTAATATATATTTCTTTAAACTTCCTTTCAAATAAACTCAAATACACAACGATTTAGAGCATTAAAATGAATTCGATTTCTATATGATTTCCAAATAAAATTGTTTCTACTCAGCATAATATGTAAATAATATTATTTTACTCATTACTAATATATATACCATTTACACACACATATAAGAGAATAAATATATACAACTTTGATACTTAGTCTATCATCCAGAAAATAAAAGATTTTATCATCAAACATATATCAATAATCTTGGAATGGAAATAATCAATTTAGTTTCAGAAATGAATTTACCCTTTCACCCAAAACAAAGATTATTCCAAATATTTATTCTCACAAACAGAGGTTTTATCATAAAAGAAATTGCATAAAAACCTGGTTAAACGCTATCCTATTTTGGCTCTTTTCTTGTTCTTCTCTCTTTACACCGTTCTTCTTGTACTTTGCCCAATTTCCATACTCTATTGTGCCTATTTCAGTTATTGTTTTGCAAATTAAAATTTGAGAAAAATGAATCTAGTATTCAGAATGAATCTTCCGTGTTGAAAGAATAAGAGATTATTCCCCTTTTTATTATTTTATCTCTTTTCCCCATCTTTGTTTTGCTTTTTTTTTTTTTTTCTAAATTTAGCTTCTTTTCTTCAAATTTTCTAATTTTCTAATGTTTTCTATCTCACTGATTTGTTTTCGAAAATATTTCTTTCTTTTCCATGATTTCTTTCAAATTTATCCAATAAAGACTACTTTTTAATAGCAAACATGATTTTCTAGCCATGCATCACAATTATCCACAAAATAATAAATAAATAATGATTTAATCTTCAAATGAAATCAATAATTAAAATTAAAAACTATTTATTTTATTTTATATGTGCATTTAATTTTGCCACCAATTAAATTAAATAACCACTATAAAGTAAGAAACAATATAAATAATTAACTAAATGATATTCTAAATGCAACTATATGTTTACTAAGTGTTTGTGTGTGTGAGAGAAACCATTCCATCTTAACCCTACCAAGTAGCTAGCCTCCTCTACCTTAACCACACCCTTGGTCTTCGACAACTTGCAACTCATGAAAACTCAGGCACCCATTAATAGATTAGTGTCCAAAAATAAATCGAAGCAATATAATTCATCATTCCAAAATAACATTTCCTATATTACATCATTTTGAAATAAAACAATATTCATCACATTTCATCCTTTCTAAAATAAGATAAACATTCACTTATTTCATCTTTCAAATAACATAACATTTATTCTACCACACACAATTATTCATATATTAGTTCCACATAAAGTAAATTCAAGTAGCATCAAAGTCTAAGGCGTGACATTCATTACCCTCAGGTTGTTTCGTTACACAGATCCTCATGCACTTGATTTTTGTCCATTTGTGAAGCATTGAGAACATCGAGCAACCAACTTAGACTAATAGTCTCCCTAGGCACCAAATGCACATCACCCACTAGGCCTTCTTCAATGATAAAAAAAATTAGGAGTCACCTCCTACTTATCCAAGTCCTCTAGAGTCTCAAACTTGTTGAATGTCTCCTCACCCTATCTATCCTTGAAGGTTCTTTTCACCCCTCTACCCTTGTTACATGATTTCATTAGAACAAAACCCTCTTTATCCATATCACCTTCTACCACAAGGATTTCCCCTTGTATGTCTTGTGCCTTGAACTAGGGGGAGCATTGGTTGAGGACCTGTTAGAAGAAGGACCAACCAAGGTATTTTTTGGGCATTTTTTGTTACAAATGACCATACTCATGGAAAAATCAACACCGAAATGGGAGAACCTCATAATCTAGCTACTAAATTCATGAAGACAAATTCCTAGAGAATCCAAAAGTGAGTTATTTAAATCAATCTCAACACAAATGTGGGAACAAGAAATTACCTTCTTATCCAATGTTTGTTGTGACGAACCCACCAACAAAATCCCAGAAAGAAAGTGATCATGTGAAGGATATTATTTCTCTAGAATTTCAATGGGATCCATGGGAGACGCACCCACATTAGAACCATCGAAGGGAGTTCCTCAGTTGGATTAAAACCTACATGCCAAGGCTTAATGAACAAACCAAAAATGGTTATAAAATAAGGACTCCCTTCAAAGGCCTTATTATGATCCACTAGGCATAAGAACACCACCGTAAAGTAGTTGTTAGTAGCAAGCATAACCTCCATATCACCAACCCTTCAAGCCCATGATTCCAGGAAAGGAAGAGAAACTTCAATACCCATAAATGTACAAATCAAAGCATGGTTTGATAGGTAGGTTACATCTTCTACCACAAAATATAGCTATATCACTAACACCTGTCAATCTTTGATTCTCTCAAGCCAACCATTAACTTTAGGTAACTGTGTAACATCCCTCTATAAACCCTCGAAGGATAAGAGCCAAGAGAGGGAAATATAATATTTTTTCTTAAGACAAAGGTTTAACATACATAAAAGAAGTTTTTGACATATTAAAAATGACTTCATACAAGGCCAAGTACGGCCTAATGCAGCCCAAGGGAGAGGATTAATCTACCCTCCAAAGAAAACTGAACAAGAACACATAAGATAGCTCCCGGGAAGATGCTCTAGAACCTTAGTAGCGCTGCTCCAGAACTTGCAACGCTGCTTCAGAACTTAACAGCGTTGCTCTGAAACCTCTGCAGCGCTGCTCCAAAACCTGTAACACTACTCCAGAACTTGCGGTGCTACTCCTAAACTTAACAGCGCTGCTCCGGAACCTCTGCAACACTACTCTGAAACCTTAACAACGCTGCTCCGAAACTATGGCAGCAACTACACAGATTAAAAAGCATGAAGTGATGCACTGGAAACTTAACAACATGATACATAAAGGAGGAAAATACATCTAGAGATTTAATTTGACATGAATTAAGAATGAAGCCATAAAGGGATTATCACAATACATGCGAGTCTGATGCCAACACCGGAACCCATAAGCCAAACATAAACATCACATATCTTCTCATTAATTCTATGATCTATTTCTCTCTCATGAGAGTACAATGAGCATAAAGGAAATGAGTTTGAGTACAATGGCATAAACATGAATAAAATACATCATCAGAAGAGTAAATACATAAGAGGGGATGACTCCAATGGTGCTCCAATAACCTGTACATCGGTCCCCAATGGCGGTGGCAACCCCTCCCTACCATGTGGACTCAAAAGAGGCCACCCCACAGTGCACAGAGATAGTCACAAGGCTCAAACATAGGTGGAAAGACAAAACAAAGGTAAGGCCAACACTCACATCAATCACGAAGCAGTTAGGAAGCCAATGCACACAGCTAAAGTCACCATAAGAAATGCTCATCCAATACCATGACGGGTACTACTCACGTCTACCAAGGGCTAGATAATAGAGTGCATATCAGATGGAGTGTCATCATGCGTGCTCGAAGGGATGGCACAACATGGAATCAAGTACACCTCTCATAGGGACGAAGAGACTCAATTATGCTCGAATCCACGCCCTGCGGACGGATGGGTCTTCTCGAGTGCATCCTTAGCCTTTACAAGTGCTCAAGGCCATGCATGAGGACTCATTATCTTATTAGTGTTTTACCCCATTAATTTAATTTAGTTATCACTTGTTTACTCTAACTCTACTACTAGTTCCCCTGGTAGCCACTTGCAGGCCCTGGGCCCGTAGAGAGCCACTCCATATGACCACTTTATTACCTAAACCTATGCTCATCTCGTTCAACCAAATGAGGAAAACAACCAATACATGAAATGAAGGAAAGACCACAAATTTCTTTCAAAGAGACCGATTAAAGGAAACCAACTAGCACTGTTGTAACACACACATTTAATGACTGCAAATCCATAAGAGAAGGCATAGAAAACATGTGAAAATTCAAAGTACCTGGATCACGAATCTAAGCCTGACCCATTTCGTATTTGGGCGTTTCAAGTCAAAATTCACCTTTTATTTTAGAAAAACGTCATTTTCCACACTAGGCAAGCAAAATACACAGAAAAATAAAAGTGCCTAGATTTCAAATTCATGAAAACCCAGTTGAGGTATTGACATCCCAACATGAATTCCACCCTCAATTTTCATTTTTAACAATAGGGTAAAGAGCATCAATAGAAAACAAAACTTTCACACAAATTGGGCAAAAGAAAAGCAATAAGAAAGAACCCCAAAACAAATTTCTCTCATATACCCAATTCGAGTTTGCTGGAGATCTAAAAATTCAATCACACAAAAACCCCACACAACAGAAATAACCAAATAAAAACCATCTAGCATTCACTCCAAACAATACAAAACAAAAATATAAAGGAATTCCTCAATTTTCAAGGGACAACAATAACCCAGATAAGAAAGAGAATTTACCAGCCAAGCATCAATGAAGAACCACATAAAATTACCTCAAATTTCCCCAAAACTGAAATGACAGATTTGCTCAAAGGAGAAGGCACGACCAAGCTCCAAAAATAGACAAAAAACAAGAACTGGTAGGCTAGTTTCAATAATTTTCCACCCACAAAATCTCCACAGCAAATCTTTCACAATCTCTCCAACTTAGTTACCCAAATGATGGGGGTTTCTTCCTCCATGCAAAAACAACAATTTCCTTCTTTCCAAAATTAAAAAAAAAATCCTCCCTCAAAACAAAGCTCTCTTTTCTTTTATATTTTCCCCCTCCAAAACCAACAAAAGGAATAAAAACATTTTTTTTTAATAAAATTATGCATTAAGGTTTCCCCAAAAAGCACAACTAATTAAAATCACAAAATAAGAAATATTAAAATATGCATAAAATATTAATGAAATCCCAAAACCAAATACCCCAATGAGACAAGCAGGCAAGTCACATAAGGGAGAAGGGTGCTCTGGAAGTTATCGTTAGGTAACCAAATAGAAGACAACAATACGGAAACACTACCCTAATAGGGTACAATGGGCTAGGGTAGGGGATATTAGCCTGTGACTATCTCCAGTAACCACCATTGAGGAATGAGAGTACGCTCAGGCCTACTAATTTAGGCGGAGTGGATACTCAGTACTTGCATCACTCCAATCAAATGTTAAAGTACATGTGCATGAATCATATATCATATATCTAAAGCAGCATCAACCATCAAGAAAAAGAATCTTAATATCATAAACCTCTTGGTTACAAGTGTTATGATATCATGTTTTTCCTGCCCATAATCATACAAAAGCAAGGAAAATGATGTATACATAAAATATGAGCATGTAATCTAGCATAATATCTAACCATGTAAACATGAAATCCAGCATGAACAATAAACATGTCAACAACATAACAACATATAAACATGTAAGCATGTAAACATGTAATCCAGCATAACAGTCATGGAATTACACCTCCCAGGTGTCAATACAAAATAATGAAGGGACGAACAGAGTAAATACAAAATATATAGTTATCAGAATCCATCAAGGAAAGATCACAACAAAATACAAACATGGGGGTTGTTACATCCTTCCCCCCTCGGGCCAGGCTTACTCCTGGAAGCTTGCAAAAAGATACTGATAAAGGTCTCTCATCCTCGTCGCATCCTCCCAAGATGTTGAGGACTCACCATCAAGATCCCACTGGACCCTTGCCTGCTCTATGTCCTGACCTCTAAGGGTCAACCTCCGATGTTGCAGGATCCGTACGGGCTCCAAAGAAAGTTGTCTGTCTGCCTCGATCTGCAAAGCAGTCCAATCAAGAACATGGGTCACATTAGGAATATATTGTCTAAGAATAGGAACATGGAAAACATCGTGGATGCGCGATAGAATCGGTGGTAGCGTAAGGCAATAGGCAACTAGACCAATCCTCTCAAGGATTTCAAAGGGTCCAACAAAACGAGGTGCCAACTTTGAGCCTTTCCCATAATGGATGAGGCTCTTCCACGAAAAAACTCTCAGAAACACACGGTCACCCACTGAAAAGTGGTGGTCCAACCTATGGGCATCGACATACTTCTTCTGCCGATCCTGAGTTGTAGCCAACTGCTCTCTTATCTGCACTACCTGCTGCTCCATATCCTGAAGCATCTCTGGACCCAAAAGAATTTGATCCTCTAAGCGATCCCAACTCAACGGTGTCCAGCACTACCTACCATACAAGGCCTGGAAGGGGGACATACCAAGAGAACTATGGTACCCATTATTATAAGCAAACTCAACCAAGTACAAGTAGTCCTCCCAATGAGACTGTTGATCCATAACGTACATCCGAAGCATATCCTCTAACACCTGATTAACCCTCTTCGTCTGTCCGTCAGTCTTGGGATGGTACACAGAGCTGAAATTAAGTTGAGCTCCCAAAGCATGCTAGAGAGAAGTCCACAAAGCTGAAGTGAACACTAGATCATGATCAAAAATTATCCTACGAGGAATACCATGCAACCACACAATATCCTCCATAAACACTCGAGCTACGGATGCTGCAGTGTATGAAGACCTTATGGGTGAGAAGTGTGCCACCTTGGACAACTTGTCCACTCTAACCATAATAACATCATGATGACATGAAGACATAGGTAGCCCCACTATAAAATCAAGAGATATCGTATCCCACTTCCATCCAGGAATGGAGTGAGGCTACAATAGTCCTGCCGGGTGTTAATGTTTTGCCTTCACCCGCTAGCACTCGAGACACCGAGTCACAAAATCAGCAATATCACGCTGCAAACCTGCCCAATGATACAACTGTCAAAGATCGGAATGCATCTTCATGACACCCAGATGAGCTGAATAGGGTGCACGATAGGCCTCTGACAAAACCAAGGAACGAAGATCGCCAAAATCTAGAACATAAATGTGACCAAGATGTCGCAATAGTCCATTAGGCTCAAGAGAGAAACCTGCAAACCTGCCCTCAAGGACTCTCCCAGAATCAATTTCTGCTTTCACCTCCTGATACCAAGTATCACTAGGAAGTGACTCAAAAACACGGCTTCGCAAATCCACTCCAAGGGACAAAACTGAGATCTCATGTCTCCTCCTTCTCAAGGTATCTGCAACAACATTTTCCTTGCCCTGGATATAGCTAACCTCAGTCATACTCATAGAGGAACTCCATCCAACGACATTGTCAAGCATTCAAATTCAGCTGAGTGAAGATATACTGCAAGTTGCGATGATCGCTATGCAACTCAAACTGATGTCCCAAGAGGAAATGTCTCCAACACACAAGTGCATGGACGACAACCACTAACTCCAAATCATGGGTGGGGTACTTCAACTCATGATCCTTGAGCTTACGAGACTCATATGCAATCACTCGTCCCTCCTGCATAAGAACTGCCCCCACACCTTCCAACGAAGCATCGATGCACACTAAGCAATCACCTGTAGGATCTGGCACTACAAGGATGGGTGCACTAGTCAGCTGCTCCTTAAGAGCCTGAAAAGCTAACTCACACTAATTTGACCACACAAACTTCTTTCATTTCCACTGAAGAGAGGTGATGGGATGGGCTACCTGAGAGAAATCTCTCACAAATTGGCGGTAGTAACCTGCCAATCCCATGAAACTACGAACCTCAACCACATCCGTCGGTGCTGGCCAATCCACAATGGCTTGAATCTTAGAAGGATCCACAATGATACCCTCTCCTGAGATGATATGGCCCAAATATCTCACCTTAATCTGGAAGGACTCACACTTGGCCAAATTTACAAACAACTGATTATCTCGTAAGCACTGCAACACTTGTTGTAAATGGCCTTCATGCTCCTCCATAGTCCTTGAATAAATCAAAATATCATCAAGGAACATGAGAACAAATCGGTCAAGATAGGTGTGAAACACCCCATTCATCAAACTCATGAAAACTAATGGATCATTGATCAATCCGAAAGGGACAACCATGAACTCATAATTCCCATAGCGTGTATGAAATGTTGTCCGATGAATGTCCGCCTCCTGAATGCAAAGCTGATGGTATCCTGACTTCAAATCTATCTTGGAGAACACCTTGGCTCCCATCATTTGATCAAACAAATCATTTATCTGAGGCAACGGGTAATGATTCTTCACTGTCACTTTGTTTAACTAGCGATAATCAATGCACAAGCGAAGATATTTGTCCTTCTTCTTCACGAAGATGGCAGGTGCTCCCTAAGGGGATACACTAGGATGAATAAAACCCTTCTCTAGTAACTCCTCTAACTACATCTGCAACTCACTCAACTCTTGAGTAGTCATACGATACGGTGGCCGAGAGATAGGCTCTACTCCAAGAATGAGATCAATACGGAAGTCTATGTTGTGCTTAGGTGGCATACCTGGAATAGCACTCGGAAAGACATCTACAAACTCCTAAAGAAGAGGATGGTAATCAAGAGATACCTCCTAAATCCCACCCTCAACAAGGTCACTAACTAAAATAGCGAACATTTGACAACCTTGCTGCATGACATGCTTTAGTTGCATGGCTGAAATCACACAAAGAGAAATGGGTCTCTGGACCCCATCTAACTCAACATACTTCCCAACATCATCTACACACTGAATGGACTTATGTCGATAATCTATATTGGCTTGGTGTGTCTCCAACCAATCCATGCCTAAAACAATTCCATAGGATCCCAAAGGCATCACACGGAGATCCACTGTGGTAGTGAAGGTGCCCAAATCCAACACACAACCACGAACAAGGGAGTCTACAACCACCTTGGCTCTAGTGGCTAACTCAACCTGCCAACCAACATCTTGCCTTGCCACCATGAGTCCACAACACTCTATAAGAGAAGGATAAATAAAAGAATCTGAAACTCCTGAATCAAACAAAATAGATGTGGTAATCCCACATAACGCACCTGAATACTCGACCACGGTGCCTTGATGCTCAAGTTGGCAGTTATCCACCGCTGCAAAAACTCTAGGAGATCTACCAATATCACCTATTGTAAACTCTAAAGTAGCCTATCTCTAACTAGCTCCAGCTACTAATCTCTGAGGACACTAAACAACTATATGACCATGCTGCCTACAAGCAAAACAACCACCTCTGCCAAAACCTCAGCCCAAAAATGGTGCACGTGACTACTAGGTTCCTTCACCCCTAGAACTCTGTTGTGCACTCTGAGAACTCTACACTGGACCACTCTGCTACCTACTCTGAGAATGATGACGTGAACGATCCCTAGAAAACAGAGTACCAGGACTTTTTCCACTCTACTGAGACTGAGGAGGCCTATGCCTATGTCGTTGGCCAGATCTAGAAGGTGCAGAATGAGATTTAGATGGTCCAAATCCCTGAGGATGTGTACCTCGAGTAACTAATCCTGAAGGAGGGGCACTACCAACCTGAACACCTGCCTAACCACCAAAACCTCTAACCAGATTCTCCTCTATCAACCTCGCCTTCTCCATGACAATCTCTAAGGTCTTCGGTTCAAACACACGAACACCACCACTAATACGGACATTCAAGTCCCTGATGAAATGTTGCACTAACATCGACTCATCATCCAAGATGCTAGAATATTGCTTAAGCTCAAGAAATAGTGCTCATACTGATCTACTGACATAGTCAACTGACGAAGCTCATGGAACTCATCAACACGTCTCTGCCGGTAGAAGTTAGAAAGAAATCATGCACGAAACCTCTCTAAGAATAGTCCCCAAGAAACAAAAGCAATGTCTAAGTGAAGCTTTTTCTCCTCTACTCTCCACCATGTAGACACAAAGCCTCTGAGATGCATAATGGCACATCGAGCTCTAGTATTGCTACTATATGGATGCATAGCAAAGCATCGATCAAGATCGATAAACCAAGTCTTTTCCTTGGTATCAGTACCAGAACCATCAAAAGTAGGGGGATGGGCTCTAAGGAGATCCCTTATGTGACCAGCATCAACCCTATCTCCATCCACTCTATCCCTCACAACATCTACTCTCGAATGACCCAGACTATGAGAATGCTCCCACTCAACTCTAACATCCTGACCATCCTGATGAGAAGGGTGTGACTCCTCCTCATGAGATACCTCCTAACGAGGTCCTAAACGATCCATAATCTGCTGCAAAAGAGCTAAAGCCTGAGCACCCCCGAGCCCTTCGACTTGGTTCTCAGCACGATGTTCCCTCTGTGGCTCACCCTGATTACCCTGATCAACATTAAGCTAGGTGCTTTCACGAGGAACAGAGGCTCTACCTCAGACTCTTCCTCTCGCTCTACCCCTAGGAGGCATTATGATAACAAAACAAAGAACACATCAAAATAGATCATCACCAGGATGACCTATTCACCAAACTATGGCATGAAAGCATAACAACAAGACTATTAAACAATATAACAAGCACACGCCACACATGCCAAACACAACATAACATAGAAGGCTCAAGTACGCCAGAGCTCCCAGTGTGTGAACATGGGCTTTGATACCAAATGTAACATCCCTCTATAAACCCTCGAAGGATAAGAGCCAAGAGAGGGAAAAACAATTTTTTTTTAAGACATAAAGGTTTAACATACACAAAAGAAGTTTCTGAAACATTAAAAATGACTTCATACAAGGCCAAGTACGACCTAATGCAGCCCAAGGGAGAGGATTAATCTACCCTCCAAAGATAACCGAATAAGAACACATAAGATAGCTCCTGGGAAGATGCTTTGGAACCTTAGCAGCACTACTTCAAAACTTGCAACGCTGCTTTGGAACCTTAACACTGCTACTCCAGAACTTGCAGTGTTGCTCTGGAACCTCTACAGCGCTACTCCAGAACTTACAGCGCTGCTCCAGAACATCTACAGCGCTACTCTGGAACTTGCAACACTGCTCCGGAACCTCTACAACGCTGCTCCGGAACTTGCAATGCTGCTCTGGAACTTAACAACGCTGCTCTAGAACCTCTGCAGCGCTGCTTCAGAACTTAACAATGCTGCTCCAGAACCTTTGCAGTATTGCTCCGGAACCTTAACAACGTTGCTCTGGAACTATGGCAGTAGCTACACGGATTAAAAAGCATGAAGTGATGCGCTAGAAACTTAACAGCATGATACATAAGGAGGAAAATACATCTAGAGATTTAATTTGACATAAATTAAGAATGAATTCGTAAAGGGATTATCACAATACATGCGAGTCTGATGCTAACATCGGAACTCGTAAGCCAAACATAAACATCACATATCTTCTCATTAATTTTATTATCTATTTCTCTCTCATGAGAGTACAATGAGCATAAAAGAAATGAGTTTGAGTACAATGGCATAAACATGAATAAAATACATCATCAGAAGAGTAAATACGGAAGAGGGGATGACTCCAACAGTGCTCCAATAACCTATACACTGGTACCCAATGGCGGTGGAAACACCTCCCTACCATGTGGACTCAAAAGAGGCCACCCCACAATGTTCGGAGATAGTCACAAGGCCCAAACAGAGGTGGAAAGACAAAACAAAGGTAAGGCCAACACTCACATCAATCACGAACTAGTCAGGAAGGCAATGCACACAGCTAAAGTCACCACAAGAAATGCTCATCCAATATGATGACGGGTACTACTCACATCTACCAAGGGCTACATAATAGAGTGCATATCAAATGGAGTGTCATCATGCGTGCTCGAAGGGATGGCACCACATGGAATCAAGTACACCTCTTATAGGGACAAGGAGACTCATCATGCCCGAATCCACACCCCGCAGACAGATGGCTCAACGTCCCGCAGACGGATGGGCCTTCTCGAGTGCATCCTTAGCCTTTACAAGCGCTCAAGGCCATGCACGAGGACTCATTATCTTATTAGTTTTTTACCCCATTAATTTTATTTAGTTATCACTTGTTTACTCTAGCTTTGCTACTAGTTCCCCTGCAGCTACTTGCGAGCGTCGGGCCCATAGAGAGCCACTCCATATGACCACTTTATTACCTAAACCTATGCTCATCTCGTTCAACCAAACAAGGAAACCAACTGATACATGAAATTAAGGAAAGACCACAAATTTCAGTCAAAGAGACCAATTAAAGGCAGCCAACTAGCACTGCTATAACAAACACATTTAATGGCTACAAATCTGCAAGAGAAGAAGGCATAGAAAACATGTGAAAATTCAAAGTGCCTAGATCACAAATCTAAGCCTGACCTAGTTTGTATTTGAGTGTTTCAAGTCAAAATTCACCTTTGATTTTTTATTTTAGGGCCAAAAAGAAGTGTTGTACAGAAAAATGTCATTTTCCACACCAGGCAAGCAAAATACACAAAAAAATAAATTTTCCTAGATTTCAAATTCATGAAAACCTAGTTGAGGTATTGACATCCCAACATGAATTCCACCCTCAGTTTTCATTTTTAACAATAGGGTGAAGAGAAGCAATAGAAAACACAGTTTTCACACAAATTGGGCAAAAGAAAAGCAATAAGAAAGAACCCCAAAACAGATTTCTCTCATATACCCAATTCGAGTTTGCTGGAGATCTAAAAATTCAGCCACACAAAAACCACACACAATAGAAATAACCAAATAAAAACCATCCAACATTCACTCCAAACAATACAAAATAGAAACATAAAGGAATTCCTCAATTTTCAAGGGACAACAATAACCCAAATAAGAAAGAGAATTTACTAGCCAAGCATCAATGAAGAACCACATAAAATTACCTCAAATTTCCCCAAAACTGAAATGGCATATTTTCTCAAAGGAGAAGGAACGACCAAGCTCCAAAAATAGACAAAAAATAAGAACTGGTAGGCTGGTTTCAATAATTTTCCACCCACAAAATCTCCACAGCAAATCTTTCACAATCTCCCCAACTTAGTTACCCAAATGATGGGGGTTTCTTCCTCCATGCAAAAACAACAATTTCCTTATTTCCAAAATAAATAAAAATCCTCCCTCAAAACAAAGCTCTCTTCTTTTATATTTTCCCCCTCCAAAACCAGCAAAAGGAATAAATGCATTTTTTTTAATAAAATTATGCATTAAGGTTTCCCCAAAAGGTACAACTAATTAAAATCACAAAATAAGAAATATTAAAATATGCATAAAATATTAATGAAATCCCAAAACCAAATACCCCAATGAGACAAGCAGGAAAGTCACATAAGGGAGAAGGGTGCTGCAGAAGTTACCGTTAGGTAACCAGATAGAAGACAACAATACAAAAACACTTCCCTAACAGGGTACAATGGGCTAGGGTAGGGCATATTAGCTTGTTACTATCTCCAGTAACCACCATCGAGGAATGAGAGTACACTCAGGCCTACTAATTTAGGCGGAGTCGATACTCAGTACCTGCATCACAGCTCCAATCAAACGTTAAAGTACATGTGCATGAATCATATATCATATATCTAAAGCAGCATCAACCATCAGGAAAAATAATCGTAATATCATAAGCCTCTCGGTTACAAGTGTTATGATATCATCTTTTTCCTACCCATAATCATACAAAAGCAAGGAAAATGATGTACACATAAAATATGAGCATGTAATCCAACATGAACAATAATCATGTCAACAACATAACAACATATAAACATGTAAGCATGTAAACATGTAATCTAGCATAACAGTCACAGAATTACACCTCCCAGGTGTCAATACAAAATAATGAAGGGACAAACAGAGTAAATACAAAATATACAGTTATTGGAATCCATCAAGGAAAAACCACAACAAAATACAAACATGGGGGTTGTTATAAACTGAGGACCTCCATTCAAAGTAGATCCCTCCCCTTGCATGACATTGTTTAAAAAATGAGTTGCATTAGAATGCTCAGACTGGGGTTACAAAAACCCCTACACCACGTCACAAAAATATCCATTCTCTATGGCTCATGAACTGCTCACTATAATCGAACCACATAAAATTATAAAGGAGAAATGGGAAAAAAAAAAAGAGAAAGAGGGGAGGCCCCCATGCCATCCCCACACAGAGTCCACACAAGCACACTCACCTCACACCCATGAACACCTCTTCATTTCCCATGACTCCAAATACCCACTCAACAAGCACTATTGTAGGAACGACAGGCATGCAAGCCTTATGATAGCCTACAAAAACCATTACAACCGCACATGCTCACCATTTTGCCGTCAATTATCGAACACCAATGATTAGTTCTTAGAATTTGTTTGTTATAATTCTCTTGTAATTGGATTAATTTACAAGTATAAGTTCAATGAAATAATTTTGGTTCAAAAGTGAGATTATAGAGCTCATATAAGGGGAGAGAATCAATTCTCTCTATTATTGGTGTATAACATACAAATCCTCTGATTGCCATGATAGATATGTAAGCAAGGACATTATGAATGAACCCTTAATGTTTAGGTTGGGGTTTAGGGAAAAACTTGACATTTGGATCTTACCACATTCTAGTGTGAGTATTTTGAGCTAGAGATTCTAA
>VDFB02075321.1:299893537-299982647 GCA_007258455.2 Sequoia sempervirens | reverse complement strand
CAAGTGCTCAAGGCCATGCACGAGGTCTCATTATCTTATTAGTGTTTTACCCCATTAATTTTATTTAGTTATCACTTGTTTACTCTAACTCTGCTACTAGTTCCCCTGGTAGCCACTTGTGGGCCCCGGGCCTGTAGAGAGCCACTCCATATGACCACTTTATTATTTATACCTATGCTCATCTCATTTAACAAAATGAGGAAACCAAAGAATACTCAAAATACAGGAAGGGCCACAAAATTTTTGTCAAAGAAACCAATTAAAGGCAACCAACTAACACTGTTGCAACACACATTTAATGGTTGTAATTCCACAAGAGAAGGCATAGAAACAAGTGAAAATTCAAAGTGCCCGGATCACGAATCTAAGACCACCTAGTTTGTATTTGGGTGATTCAAGTCAAAATCCACCTTTTATTTTTTATTTTAGGGCTAGAAATAAGAGTTGTTAAAAAAAAACATCATTTTTCAAATTAGGCAAGTGAAAAGCACATAAAAATAAAAGTGCCCAGATTTCAAATTCATGAAAACCCAGTTGAGGTAGTGGAATTCCAACATGAAATCCACCCTCAATTTTTGTTTTTATAAAGAGGGTGATGAGCAGCAATTGAACATACAATTTTCATACAAATAGAGCAAAAGAAAACAATCAGAAAGAGTCCAAAACAAATTTCTCTCACAGACCCAATTCAAATTTGCTGAAGAACTACAAAATCAGTCAGACCAAAAACCCCCACACAATAGCAATAACCAAATAAAACCATCTAGCATTCACTCCAAAAAATTACCTCGAATTGCCCCAAAATGAAATGGTGAATTTTCTCAAAGGAGAAGGCATGACCTAGCTCCAAAATCTGACAATAAGCAAAAACAAGCAGGTTGTTTTCAATAATTCACTACCCACAATCTTCTTCTTCAAAACTTTTCACAATCTCACAACCCCATCACCAAAAAACATAGGGTTTCTTTTTCACCATGCAAAAAAGCAATTTCTCTCCTTTCTAGAAATAAAATCCTCCCTCAAAACAAAGCTTTTCTTTTCTTTTTATCTTTTTCCCAAAACCACAAAAGGAATAAAAGCATTTTTTATAAAATTATGCATTAAAGCTCCCCAAAAGGAACAACTAATAAAGATCACAAAATAAGCAATATTAAATACGCATGAAATAATAATAAAAACCAAAACCCAATACCTCAATGAGACAAGCAGGAAAGTCACATAAGGGAGAGAAGGGTGCTCCAGAAGTTACCGTTAGGTAACCAAATAGAAGACAACAATACGGAAACACTACCCTAATAGGGTACAATGGGCTAGGGTAGGGGATATTAGCCTGTGACTATCTCCAGTAACCACCATTGAGGAATGAGAGTACGCTCAGGCCTACTAATTTAGGCGGAGTGGATACTCAGTACTTGCATCACTCCAATCAAATGTTAAAGTACATGTGCATGAATCATATATCATATATCTAAAGCAGCATCAACCATCAAGAAAAAGAATCTTAATATCATAAACCTCTTGGTTACAAGTGTTATGATATCATGTTTTTCCTGCCCATAATCATACAAAAGCAAGGAAAATGATGTATACATAAAATATGAGCATGTAATCTAGCATAATATCTAACCATGTAAACATGAAATCCAGCATGAACAATAAACATGTCAACAACATAACAACATATAAACATGTAAGCATGTAAACATGTAATCCAGCATAACAGTCATGGAATTACACCTCCCAGGTGTCAATACAAAATAATGAAGGGACGAACAGAGTAAATACAAAATATATAGTTATCAGAATCCATCAAGGAAAGATCACAACAAAATACAAACATGGGGGTTGTTACATCCTTCCCCCCTCGGGCCAGGCTTACTCCTGGAAGCTTGCAAAAAGATACTGATAAAGGTCTCTCATCCTCGTCGCATCCTCCCAAGATGTTGAGGACTCACCATCAAGATCCCACTGGACCCTTGCCTGCTCTATGTCCTGACCTCTAAGGGTCAACCTCCGATGTTGCAGGATCCGTACGGGCTCCAAAGAAAGTTGTCTGTCTGCCTCGATCTGCAAAGCAGTCCAATCAAGAACATGGGTCACATTAGGAATATATTGTCTAAGAATAGGAACATGGAAAACATCGTGGATGCGCGATAGAATCGGTGGTAGCGTAAGGCAATAGGCAACTAGACCAATCCTCTCAAGGATTTCAAAGGGTCCAACAAAACGAGGTGCCAACTTTGAGCCTTTCCCATAATGGATGAGGCTCTTCCACGAAAAAACTCTCAGAAACACACGGTCACCCACTGAAAAGTGGTGGTCCAACCTATGGGCATCGACATACTTCTTCTGCCGATCCTGAGTTGTAGCCAACTGCTCTCTTATCTGCACTACCTGCTGCTCCATATCCTGAAGCATCTCTGGACCCAAAAGAATTTGATCCTCTAAGCGATCCCAACTCAACGGTGTCCAGCACTACCTACCATACAAGGCCTGGAAGGGGGACATACCAAGAGAACTATGGTACCCATTATTATAAGCAAACTCAACCAAGTACAAGTAGTCCTCCCAATGAGACTGTTGATCCATAACGTACATCCGAAGCATATCCTCTAACACCTGATTAACCCTCTTCGTCTGTCCGTCAGTCTTGGGATGGTACACAGAGCTGAAATTAAGTTGAGCTCCCAAAGCATGCTAGAGAGAAGTCCACAAAGCTGAAGTGAACACTAGATCATGATCAAAAATTATCCTACGAGGAATACCATGCAACCACACAATATCCTCCATAAACACTCGAGCTACGGATGCTGCAGTGTATGAAGACCTTATGGGTGAGAAGTGTGCCACCTTGGACAACTTGTCCACTCTAACCATAATAACATCATGATGACATGAAGACATAGGTAGCCCCACTATAAAATCAAGAGATATCGTATCCCACTTCCATCCAGGAATGGAGTGAGGCTACAATAGTCCTGCCGGGTGTTAATGTTTTGCCTTCACCCGCTAGCACTCGAGACACCGAGTCACAAAATCAGCAATATCACGCTGCAAACCTGCCCAATGATACAACTGTCAAAGATCGGAATGCATCTTCATGACACCCAGATGAGCTGAATAGGGTGCACGATAGGCCTCTGACAAAACCAAGGAACGAAGATCGCCAAAATCTAGAACATAAATGTGACCAAGATGTCGCAATAGTCCATTAGGCTCAAGAGAGAAACCTGCAAACCTGCCCTCAAGGACTCTCCCAGAATCAATTTCTGCTTTCACCTCCTGATACCAAGTATCACTAGGAAGTGACTCAAAAACACGGCTTCGCAAATCCACTCCAAGGGACAAAACTGAGATCTCATGTCTCCTCCTTCTCAAGGTATCTGCAACAACATTTTCCTTGCCCTGGATATAGCTAACCTCAGTCATACTCATAGAGGAACTCCATCCAACGACATTGTCAAGCATTCAAATTCAGCTGAGTGAAGATATACTGCAAGTTGCGATGATCGCTATGCAACTCAAACTGATGTCCCAAGAGGAAATGTCTCCAACACACAAGTGCATGGACGACAACCACTAACTCCAAATCATGGGTGGGGTACTTCAACTCATGATCCTTGAGCTTACGAGACTCATATGCAATCACTCGTCCCTCCTGCATAAGAACTGCCCCCACACCTTCCAACGAAGCATCGATGCACACTAAGCAATCACCTGTAGGATCTGGCACTACAAGGATGGGTGCACTAGTCAGCTGCTCCTTAAGAGCCTGAAAAGCTAACTCACACTAATTTGACCACACAAACTTCTTTCATTTCCACTGAAGAGAGGTGATGGGATGGGCTACCTGAGAGAAATCTCTCACAAATTGGCGGTAGTAACCTGCCAATCCCATGAAACTACGAACCTCAACCACATCCGTCGGTGCTGGCCAATCCACAATGGCTTGAATCTTAGAAGGATCCACAATGATACCCTCTCCTGAGATGATATGGCCCAAATATCTCACCTTAATCTGGAAGGACTCACACTTGGCCAAATTTACAAACAACTGATTATCTCGTAAGCACTGCAACACTTGTTGTAAATGGCCTTCATGCTCCTCCATAGTCCTTGAATAAATCAAAATATCATCAAGGAACATGAGAACAAATCGGTCAAGATAGGTGTGAAACACCCCATTCATCAAACTCATGAAAACTAATGGATCATTGATCAATCCGAAAGGGACAACCATGAACTCATAATTCCCATAGCGTGTATGAAATGTTGTCCGATGAATGTCCGCCTCCTGAATGCAAAGCTGATGGTATCCTGACTTCAAATCTATCTTGGAGAACACCTTGGCTCCCATCATTTGATCAAACAAATCATTTATCTGAGGCAACGGGTAATGATTCTTCACTGTCACTTTGTTTAACTAGCGATAATCAATGCACAAGCGAAGATATTTGTCCTTCTTCTTCACGAAGATGGCAGGTGCTCCCTAAGGGGATACACTAGGATGAATAAAACCCTTCTCTAGTAACTCCTCTAACTACATCTGCAACTCACTCAACTCTTGAGTAGTCATACGATACGGTGGCCGAGAGATAGGCTCTACTCCAAGAATGAGATCAATACGGAAGTCTATGTTGTGCTTAGGTGGCATACCTGGAATAGCACTCGGAAAGACATCTACAAACTCCTAAAGAAGAGGATGGTAATCAAGAGATACCTCCTAAATCCCACCCTCAACAAGGTCACTAACTAAAATAGCGAACATTTGACAACCTTGCTGCATGACATGCTTTAGTTGCATGGCTGAAATCACACAAAGAGAAATGGGTCTCTGGACCCCATCTAACTCAACATACTTCCCAACATCATCTACACACTGAATGGACTTATGTCGATAATCTATATTGGCTTGGTGTGTCTCCAACCAATCCATGCCTAAAACAATTCCATAGGATCCCAAAGGCATCACACGGAGATCCACTGTGGTAGTGAAGGTGCCCAAATCCAACACACAACCACGAACAAGGGAGTCTACAACCACCTTGGCTCTAGTGGCTAACTCAACCTGCCAACCAACATCTTGCCTTGCCACCATGAGTCCACAACACTCTATAAGAGAAGGATAAATAAAAGAATCTGAAACTCCTGAATCAAACAAAATAGATGTGGTAATCCCACATAACGCACCTGAATACTCGACCACGGTGCCTTGATGCTCAAGTTGGCAGTTATCCACCGCTGCAAAAACTCTAGGAGATCTACCAATATCACCTATTGTAAACTCTAAAGTAGCCTATCTCTAACTAGCTCCAGCTACTAATCTCTGAGGACACTAAACAACTATATGACCATGCTGCCTACAAGCAAAACAACCACCTCTGCCAAAACCTCAGCCCAAAAATGGTGCACGTGACTACTAGGTTCCTTCACCCCTAGAACTCTGTTGTGCACTCTGAGAACTCTACACTGGACCACTCTGCTACCTACTCTGAGAATGATGACGTGAACGATCCCTAGAAAACAGAGTACCAGGACTTTTTCCACTCTACTGAGACTGAGGAGGCCTATGCCTATGTCGTTGGCCAGATCTAGAAGGTGCAGAATGAGATTTAGATGGTCCAAATCCCTGAGGATGTGTACCTCGAGTAACTAATCCTGAAGGAGGGGCACTACCAACCTGAACACCTGCCTAACCACCAAAACCTCTAACCAGATTCTCCTCTATCAACCTCGCCTTCTCCATGACAATCTCTAAGGTCTTCGGTTCAAACACACGAACACCACCACTAATACGGACATTCAAGTCCCTGATGAAATGTTGCACTAACATCGACTCATCATCCAAGATGCTAGAATATTGCTTAAGCTCAAGAAATAGTGCTCATACTGATCTACTGACATAGTCAACTGACGAAGCTCATGGAACTCATCAACACGTCTCTGCCGGTAGAAGTTAGAAAGAAATCATGCACGAAACCTCTCTAAGAATAGTCCCCAAGAAACAAAAGCAATGTCTAAGTGAAGCTTTTTCTCCTCTACTCTCCACCATGTAGACACAAAGCCTCTGAGATGCATAATGGCACATCGAGCTCTAGTATTGCTACTATATGGATGCATAGCAAAGCATCGATCAAGATCGATAAACCAAGTCTTTTCCTTGGTATCAGTACCAGAACCATCAAAAGTAGGGGGATGGGCTCTAAGGAGATCCCTTATGTGACCAGCATCAACCCTATCTCCATCCACTCTATCCCTCACAACATCTACTCTCGAATGACCCAGACTATGAGAATGCTCCCACTCAACTCTAACATCCTGACCATCCTGATGAGAAGGGTGTGACTCCTCCTCATGAGATACCTCCTAACGAGGTCCTAAACGATCCATAATCTGCTGCAAAAGAGCTAAAGCCTGAGCACCCCCGAGCCCTTCGACTTGGTTCTCAGCACGATGTTCCCTCTGTGGCTCACCCTGATTACCCTGATCAACATTAAGCTAGGTGCTTTCACGAGGAACAGAGGCTCTACCTCAGACTCTTCCTCTCGCTCTACCCCTAGGAGGCATTATGATAACAAAACAAAGAACACATCAAAATAGATCATCACCAGGATGACCTATTCACCAAACTATGGCATGAAAGCATAACAACAAGACTATTAAACAATATAACAAGCACACGCCACACATGCCAAACACAACATAACATAGAAGGCTCAAGTACGCCAGAGCTCCCAGTGTGTGAACATGGGCTTTGATACCAAATGTAACATCCCTCTATAAACCCTCGAAGGATAAGAGCCAAGAGAGGGAAAAACAATTTTTTTTTAAGACATAAAGGTTTAACATACACAAAAGAAGTTTCTGAAACATTAAAAATGACTTCATACAAGGCCAAGTACGACCTAATGCAGCCCAAGGGAGAGGATTAATCTACCCTCCAAAGATAACCGAATAAGAACACATAAGATAGCTCCTGGGAAGATGCTTTGGAACCTTAGCAGCACTACTTCAAAACTTGCAACGCTGCTTTGGAACCTTAACACTGCTACTCCAGAACTTGCAGTGTTGCTCTGGAACCTCTACAGCGCTACTCCAGAACTTACAGCGCTGCTCCAGAACATCTACAGCGCTACTCTGGAACTTGCAACACTGCTCCGGAACCTCTACAACGCTGCTCCGGAACTTGCAATGCTGCTCTGGAACTTAACAACGCTGCTCTAGAACCTCTGCAGCGCTGCTTCAGAACTTAACAATGCTGCTCCAGAACCTTTGCAGTATTGCTCCGGAACCTTAACAACGTTGCTCTGGAACTATGGCAGTAGCTACACGGATTAAAAAGCATGAAGTGATGCGCTAGAAACTTAACAGCATGATACATAAGGAGGAAAATACATCTAGAGATTTAATTTGACATAAATTAAGAATGAATTCGTAAAGGGATTATCACAATACATGCGAGTCTGATGCTAACATCGGAACTCGTAAGCCAAACATAAACATCACATATCTTCTCATTAATTTTATTATCTATTTCTCTCTCATGAGAGTACAATGAGCATAAAAGAAATGAGTTTGAGTACAATGGCATAAACATGAATAAAATACATCATCAGAAGAGTAAATACGGAAGAGGGGATGACTCCAACAGTGCTCCAATAACCTATACACTGGTACCCAATGGCGGTGGAAACACCTCCCTACCATGTGGACTCAAAAGAGGCCACCCCACAATGTTCGGAGATAGTCACAAGGCCCAAACAGAGGTGGAAAGACAAAACAAAGGTAAGGCCAACACTCACATCAATCACGAACTAGTCAGGAAGGCAATGCACACAGCTAAAGTCACCACAAGAAATGCTCATCCAATATGATGACGGGTACTACTCACATCTACCAAGGGCTACATAATAGAGTGCATATCAAATGGAGTGTCATCATGCGTGCTCGAAGGGATGGCACCACATGGAATCAAGTACACCTCTTATAGGGACAAGGAGACTCATCATGCCCGAATCCACACCCCGCAGACAGATGGCTCAACGTCCCGCAGACGGATGGGCCTTCTCGAGTGCATCCTTAGCCTTTACAAGCGCTCAAGGCCATGCACGAGGACTCATTATCTTATTAGTTTTTTACCCCATTAATTTTATTTAGTTATCACTTGTTTACTCTAGCTTTGCTACTAGTTCCCCTGCAGCTACTTGCGAGCGTCGGGCCCATAGAGAGCCACTCCATATGACCACTTTATTACCTAAACCTATGCTCATCTCGTTCAACCAAACAAGGAAACCAACTGATACATGAAATTAAGGAAAGACCACAAATTTCAGTCAAAGAGACCAATTAAAGGCAGCCAACTAGCACTGCTATAACAAACACATTTAATGGCTACAAATCTGCAAGAGAAGAAGGCATAGAAAACATGTGAAAATTCAAAGTGCCTAGATCACAAATCTAAGCCTGACCTAGTTTGTATTTGAGTGTTTCAAGTCAAAATTCACCTTTGATTTTTTATTTTAGGGCCAAAAAGAAGTGTTGTACAGAAAAATGTCATTTTCCACACCAGGCAAGCAAAATACACAAAAAAATAAATTTTCCTAGATTTCAAATTCATGAAAACCTAGTTGAGGTATTGACATCCCAACATGAATTCCACCCTCAGTTTTCATTTTTAACAATAGGGTGAAGAGAAGCAATAGAAAACACAGTTTTCACACAAATTGGGCAAAAGAAAAGCAATAAGAAAGAACCCCAAAACAGATTTCTCTCATATACCCAATTCGAGTTTGCTGGAGATCTAAAAATTCAGCCACACAAAAACCACACACAATAGAAATAACCAAATAAAAACCATCCAACATTCACTCCAAACAATACAAAATAGAAACATAAAGGAATTCCTCAATTTTCAAGGGACAACAATAACCCAAATAAGAAAGAGAATTTACTAGCCAAGCATCAATGAAGAACCACATAAAATTACCTCAAATTTCCCCAAAACTGAAATGGCATATTTTCTCAAAGGAGAAGGAACGACCAAGCTCCAAAAATAGACAAAAAATAAGAACTGGTAGGCTGGTTTCAATAATTTTCCACCCACAAAATCTCCACAGCAAATCTTTCACAATCTCCCCAACTTAGTTACCCAAATGATGGGGGTTTCTTCCTCCATGCAAAAACAACAATTTCCTTATTTCCAAAATAAATAAAAATCCTCCCTCAAAACAAAGCTCTCTTCTTTTATATTTTCCCCCTCCAAAACCAGCAAAAGGAATAAATGCATTTTTTTTAATAAAATTATGCATTAAGGTTTCCCCAAAAGGTACAACTAATTAAAATCACAAAATAAGAAATATTAAAATATGCATAAAATATTAATGAAATCCCAAAACCAAATACCCCAATGAGACAAGCAGGAAAGTCACATAAGGGAGAAGGGTGCTGCAGAAGTTACCGTTAGGTAACCAGATAGAAGACAACAATACAAAAACACTTCCCTAACAGGGTACAATGGGCTAGGGTAGGGCATATTAGCTTGTTACTATCTCCAGTAACCACCATCGAGGAATGAGAGTACACTCAGGCCTACTAATTTAGGCGGAGTCGATACTCAGTACCTGCATCACAGCTCCAATCAAACGTTAAAGTACATGTGCATGAATCATATATCATATATCTAAAGCAGCATCAACCATCAGGAAAAATAATCGTAATATCATAAGCCTCTCGGTTACAAGTGTTATGATATCATCTTTTTCCTACCCATAATCATACAAAAGCAAGGAAAATGATGTACACATAAAATATGAGCATGTAATCCAACATGAACAATAATCATGTCAACAACATAACAACATATAAACATGTAAGCATGTAAACATGTAATCTAGCATAACAGTCACAGAATTACACCTCCCAGGTGTCAATACAAAATAATGAAGGGACAAACAGAGTAAATACAAAATATACAGTTATTGGAATCCATCAAGGAAAAACCACAACAAAATACAAACATGGGGGTTGTTATAAACTGAGGACCTCCATTCAAAGTAGATCCCTCCCCTTGCATGACATTGTTTAAAAAATGAGTTGCATTAGAATGCTCAGACTGGGGTTACAAAAACCCCTACACCACGTCACAAAAATATCCATTCTCTATGGCTCATGAACTGCTCACTATAATCGAACCACATAAAATTATAAAGGAGAAATGGGAAAAAAAAAAAGAGAAAGAGGGGAGGCCCCCATGCCATCCCCACACAGAGTCCACACAAGCACACTCACCTCACACCCATGAACACCTCTTCATTTCCCATGACTCCAAATACCCACTCAACAAGCACTATTGTAGGAACGACAGGCATGCAAGCCTTATGATAGCCTACAAAAACCATTACAACCGCACATGCTCACCATTTTGCCGTCAATTATCGAACACCAATGATTAGTTCTTAGAATTTGTTTGTTATAATTCTCTTGTAATTGGATTAATTTACAAGTATAAGTTCAATGAAATAATTTTGGTTCAAAAGTGAGATTATAGAGCTCATATAAGGGGAGAGAATCAATTCTCTCTATTATTGGTGTATAACATACAAATCCTCTGATTGCCATGATAGATATGTAAGCAAGGACATTATGAATGAACCCTTAATGTTTAGGTTGGGGTTTAGGGAAAAACTTGACATTTGGATCTTACCACATTCTAGTGTGAGTATTTTGAGCTAGAGATTCTAATTTAATTGGAAGATGCTTAGTTAATTAAGTTAGAACTTATTGATTAAAAAATAGTATTGACCAAGATAGTTATTATAAAAAGGTACTCTTGATTTTTCAATAAAATTGGGTCTATTGTTCAAGCAACAAGCGCTTGGATGTATTGAACATTTCTCCTTCCATATCTATTTCTTTAAATAATTGAACCATTTCTTATATTAAAGGACATTTTTTGATAAGAAGTTTTGCATTTTAATCTAGTTGTCCTTGAGTAAGAGCTAGAAGCTTGGAACAACTAAGAGCTAATTATGTAAATTAGTTATGAGTTTCCTATAAATACAGCTCAAAAGGGGACACGTTACTATTGTTGTGTTTGTGAGATAAACTTTTACAAGGAACTCAACCAAAGACAAACATTGTATGAATTTTACTATTAATAATAAAATTATGTTAATAAAACATTTATAGTGAGTATTCCTTGTAGCAAGGTGTAGTGAAGGAAAAATGACACCCCTCTACCTCCTCTAAGAGAATGTTCCTCTACTACCTCAAGGAAAAAGATTAGGTGACAAAGGAAGGTAAAGGAGAAGATTGATTATATTGCATGTTTTAGGACAAATTTCAGAATAAGGAGTTTAGAGACCGAAAGAGCAAACTTTCAGAGGTCTCATTCAAGCAAGCTAACTAGCTCTCAACCAAGGATGATAGTGCAGTGCACAGACATCCCCACGGTGCGTTGTGGTATCGTATTGTCTGAGAACATAACTTGATGACTGTTAGAATTGGCTATGGATGCCAAGATCTATGGACCAAATGGAAAGCACAAAAAGAGAGATGAATATGACAAGAATAAACTGTATTCAATGTCAATGATATGAGATTATTGTTTACAATGAGAGAGACCCCTTGGTTATATAGCCAAGGTGAGAACATAGAAGGGAATAAGATTATGACAAGTGTTTTAATCTTATGACATGAGACAACTATGAAAAGCTATCACTCCACCTAAGGTGGAGAGATAATCACATGGTGTGTCCACAAAAGGTGGAAGTGATAAAGTAATGACATGACAAGTCCACCAAAAGTCGAAATTCTCCAACAACCTCCTATGTGGTCCCTAAGTAAACTTAACTAAGGTGTAATTATGACCTAGGACAAGGCACAACACATTTAATTACACCAACACCCCCCCTTAATTGCAACTTGGGGAGTGGAAAATTATTATGCAAATGACACAAAGATGCAAGGATGGGTCCCTGCTACTAGGCCATGTTAGGTACCCATGTACAAACAATGCAATCAATGCAATCTCTCACAAGCGAGGAAAGGGAGAAAACCTCATGGGAAAAACTCCCCCTCAAAAGAGAGATGAAATAAAAAAAAGAAATGCAATACTCTCAATGAAGAATGAGAAGGTAAAAAACCCCATGTGAGGAAAAAGACCCCCCCATAAGAGAGAAGTAGAAGAGAGACAAGGCTGCCCACTCTCAATGTTGAGTCTCCTGCAATGATGGTCGAAGCTCGACATTGAATGCTGAAGATGATCCAATCTCACCGAACAACGTTCCTCCCCTTAGGAAGAGACAAAACCATGGAGGTATGCAGGATGTTAGGAATATAGATGATGTGTGATGTCTCTTAAGCATGCTCAAGTGTCTCCATGTTGATGCTGAAAGCTTAAACACTACAAACGGGTGTTTTAGGCCACACTGCTGAAGAGGATAATCCAACATCTAGTAGAGATGAATGTAGAACATGATCCAAAGACAAAGATATCCCCTTTGAAGACAAAGAAGCCTCCTCCAAATCCTATCCAAAAGAATCCACACTCACGCCAATTTGTGAAGAATGATCATGTAGAGGATGAACAAGAGGGTCAAAGTGTTCCCTCACAACATCTAAAGAAGGTGCATCTTCATCAAAGAGAAGATGAATGCTATCAATGGTGTCCTCCAAATCTACAAGATGCTACTCCACAAACAAGCCTGAAATACCTATCAGGAAGTCATCCAAAGTAGCCATATCTGGAAGACAATGAGGATCTTGTTGCACTAAATCACTAGGAGCCAAAACTGTAGCAACACAAGCATCATTAGGTACAACAGTAGATGGAGGAGATGAAATGCATGGCTCAAAGACTGGATCTGATGTGAGAATTCCCAAGTTCAAAAAGCCAAATGTCTCCTCTAAATCATAGTTGTGATCAACAGCTGTAGGAACAAGGTCATCATCAGAAGCAAACTGTGCAAAGGTATACAACCGAGATGAATGATCAACCACCCTAGTAGTAATGATCTCGCGAGTCTCCAAGTCTCGAATGATGACAGAATCAGGAGTGAACTCCACAGTTCTCCCATCTCCACCATGTGTAATCTGATAAATGGAAAGAAGATTGTTCATCAAATGACGAACACACAAGACATCCTAAAAATTGTTGTCCCCAATGCTAATAGATCCCTTCCCAAGTACACTCATGTATGTATTGTTTCCCATCAAGATAGGAGACATAGAACAAGGCTGAAATGAAGAGAAGATAGTCTATGAAGATGCCATATGATATGATGCTCCTGAATCTAGAAGCCATCTCCCTAATCCTGGACTTGAAAGAGCACAAAGAGCTTGTCCTTTATATCCTGATGTTTGACCTTTGTCCTTTTTAGATTGTTTTGAAGTAGAAGGAGAAGAAGATTCAAACATTCTAGAAGGAAAACCAATGTGATTCTTTTTGAGAAGATGTTTCAACTCATCAATATCCTTCTTATAACAATAATGTTCTTCATGTCCATCCTCCTTGCAATATGCACAAAAAGACCTCTCCTTCTTAGATGATTCTTCTTTTGAAGATGAGGATTCTGATTCTTTATGTGGCTTGTTCTTTTTCTTCTTTTGCTTCTTATCAAGATTCCGTGATTCTTTCTGTACCTTAGACTCATTAGCCACCAATGCTTGTGGTTTGGAAGACTTGATTAGACCCATGTTCATTAACTTAGCTTCTTCTTGGATTAGGAGATTTGCAAAGTCATCAAACTTAGGATCAACATATGATGCTCCCATAGAAAGTCAATGGGTATGAAATCCAAAAACAAATATTGAATACTCAAGACCAAGCTTGGATAACACATTCAGAATCAACTGTAAATCCTCTTTTTCAATACTGTATTCTTTCAATTTTGTTCTTAGTTGCTTGATTTTGGAGATGTAGTCTTGGATGTGGTCAAAACATTTAGGATCAAGATTCATCAAATCATTATCAATCTGATAGCCTCTAATCTTATTTGTTTTACCATACAATTTTTCAAAAGTCTCCCATGCTTCTTTAGGTGTATTACATGATTCAATATGAAATTGAAAATCAAATGAGACTAATGAACATATGCATCCAAGTGTTTTCTCACAATCAATCTCCCACTTTGCCAATTATTTAACATCAGTAGGTTTTTGAATTGTGTCCTTTAGATGACCTATTAGACCTTTCATCATGAGATAGTTCGATACTATTTTTCTCCATGTAGCATAATTATGTGGATTTAGGGGTTCAATTTGAGATCTCCCCATTGCAAGAACACAAACCAAGCAAAAGAATGCAAACAATCACTACAAGATTACCCCCCCAAAATCACTCAATCAAGAAACCCCCCAAAGCAATATCTGATTTGTCACTTTATATTTAGTGCGTTTACAATTGCCACTTGCCAAAAATAGCAAAGTGGTCTTTGATCTCGGTACATGCAAATGCCAAAATAGGCCACAGAATCAAGTACAATTTTTGGTACAAAATGGGATCAATCGGATCCTACCAATGACCCAATCTGATCCTACCAATGAGAAGTACACAAAAATCATGCACTTTCAAAAAAAACTACAACCAAAAATGTTACCTTAGGAGAAAGATATGAACTCCCAAAGTTCCCAAAATGAGGACAAAGCAGCAACACTTGTGAGAATCTAAAAATTCTGGAAAAACTAGACACCAAAACCAAAAACTGACTGCACCCCCACAAAGAGCATGAAAAATTAGCCCAAATCAAAAAAAATTGCTCAAAAAAAGGACTCAAAATGACTGAGTTATGAAGCTTCAAATTTTGCCTCCAAAACTAAAAAGCTCATCCGTGAGGGGTAAAAAAAATCAAACCAGTCGCTGACGTATTGCTGACGTCAGCAATACACTAGCTTAAAATTGACGGTTTCCCGCCCGTCACCGAAAAACTCGACCCTTGCCAGAATATGCTATTGTTGACGGAATATGCTTGATTTGACAGAATATTCTTGTACAAATGCTGGTATATTCAATCCTTGGAATCTTCAATGGACGTCGGTATTTTTAAACTATCTTTGAATTTCTGTGAACGACCGCCGGTTTCTTTTAAAATATTGTCCGCCGACTTACTGGAGGGGCCCACGGCAGCCACGGTGGTACGCCACGTGGCGAGCTTCAAGCGGATTGTACCCTGCGCAGTACAAGGTACATAGTCTGTAGACTATGGTCTGCGGACTTTGTCCTTTTTTCTTTTCTTTTCATTTTTCAAATAAAATTTTTACAATGAAAACTTTTGAAAATATATTTCAATGATACAATTTTTTTATACAAAAATTTTCAGAAAATATTCAAAAACAAAATAGAATATTTTATTTTCTAAAATCATACCGTCGACGCAATAATGACGACCTAGGGGGCCGTACGACTCTTCGGGCAAAATTTTTTTGCCACACCGGATGACTTGCTCCAAAATGGACGAATTGACAGTCGATCTTAGGGTTTTTGGCCCTTTTGGACGCGATGGCAAGGTCAGATTTGACCCAAAATGCTTCAAAATTGCAACTACCTTATGGATCTGGCAACCACACTTCAACTTCAAACCCTCCTAGATTTGACCTTCTATGTCCGATTTAGATGAAACAAAATAAAAAATCGACTTTCTCGAACCTTCCGGACGTAATGGTGAGCTTAGATTTGCACCAACAAGCTCTGATATGAACCTACAACAAAGAGCCAAAGATGGAGCCTCCCCAAATCTGAGATCTCTCTTCAGAAAAAGACTCTCCAATGGCACCCAACCCACTCTGATACCATGTTAGAATTGGCTATGGATGCCAAGATCTATGGACCAAATGGAAAGCACAAAAAGAGAGATGAATATGACAAGAATAAACTATATTCAATGTCAATAATATGATATTATTGTTTGCAATGAGAGAGACCCCTTGGTTATATAGCCAAGGTGAGAACATAGAAGGGAATAAGATTATGACAAGTGTCGTAATCTTATCACATGAGACAACTATGAAAAGCTATCACTCCACTTAAGGTGGAGAGATAGTCACATGATGTGTCCACAAAAGGTGGAAGTGATAAAGTAATGACATGACAAGTCCACCAAAAGTGGAAATTCTCCAACAACCTCCTATGTGGTCCCTAAGTAAACTTAACTAAGGTGTAATTATGACCTAGGACAAGGTACAACACATTTAATTACACCAACAATGACAAAAGCACTAAAGATGCTACTTGTTATTCAAAGACTAAAATCTAGAAGTTTTACTAAACTAATAGAATAATGAAAATGACATAAATATCAAGAACTAACATGCATAGATTAAACTAAAATCTAGAAGTTTTACTAAACTAATAGAATGGTGAAAATGAAAAAAATATCAAGAACTAGCATGCATAGATTAAACAAAACGAAACGAAAAGATGAGGTGGAAAAGAGGAAAACGAACTCACAAGAGGTCCAACACTTTGAAGCCTCCTGCAGCGCTCCAAATCACCAACCTACACACACAAAAATAGGAAAAAATGTTGGGGCTATTTCGGGGCTTGCCTTAGTCAAACCCTTGTTTTGGTGTTTTTGCCTCCATAGACAACTAGATAGACAAACATAAATAATAATAGATAGAGAAATAGATAGGCAAGATAATAGACTAGTTAAAAGACAATATGCTACTAAAATAAATATGATAATGCAATAAAAGAGAGTGTAATTATCCTTCCTTAAGCAAGCTAGTGATGCCAAAGGAGAGTATGCAACACTCTAGATGATCCAAGAGAGACAAAGAGTGATGTAGAAGCCAAGATGTGCAAGAAAATGGAGTAGAGATGGTGTAGAATAAGAATGAGAATGAGCTAGAGTGAAAGAATGAGAGATTGAGTGTGTAGACATCTAAATTTAATCACTTCCATATGATTAAATTTACTATCTTTCCATCTATCGTGTTAATATTAATTTATTAAATTAATATTACACCTTTTGTCTCATATCGGTAAAGTATTTAACTTAATAATTAATACTTTATCTTTCACCCTATTCCTCTCTAAATTAAATAAATACGCTAATTTATTTAATTTAGTCATTTTTACCCTTTTGATTTAAAATCAATTTAAAATTCCTCACTTTCTCTCTCCTTGTCACATCCTTCTTGCCCTAATCTAAATTAATTTAATTAATTCATAATTACGATGTGCATCCTCTTAATCAGAGATTAATGTCACATCCTCCTACATTTGCCACTTGCCTCTAATCTTCCATTAATTAGCCTAATCCAATGTTTGCACAACCTTAACCAAGGTCATTAGCTAGATTTAGCACCACTTTTTAGCCAACCTTTACATTTACCTTCTTTTGGCATTGACCCCCTTTCCCATGTGAATTTTTAATTCACATTTATTTGTCCTAGATTCCCCTCCTTTATATGTGAATTTTTAATTCACATTCCATTCTTCCAAGGCTTCTAGAACCTTGGACTTGTCACAATCTTCACATGTGACCAAGTCCCACCTTTTATCCTCTAGATCATCCTAGGAATGTGAACTTTTAATTCACATTTATATCCCCAACCACCTTTCTTTTTCCCATGTAGATTTTTGAGGAATTCCAAAATTCCTCAAATGTCCCTTTCACTCCCACTTGGGGACAAGGAATCCCTTTTTGAGGAAATCTCCTCACTCCCCAAGATGCATGTCCTTCCTCCACCTCATGTACCTTCTTGACACCTCACTTACACCTCATATCTCCTTGTCCACTTCACCCTCCACATGTCAAGATGTGAGGGCTTGTGGGTTCTCAACCCACCATAGCCCTTCATCTTGGCCTTGTTGGATGCATCTTGACTGTTGAATTCTCTAGAGAATTCAAATTCTCCTATAAATACCCCCTCCTCAAGGGCATTTTCAACACTTAGCCATTTGATAACTATATGCTGCCAATTTGCACTTTCAATCCTTTGCCCTCATCTAGCCATCTCTTTTAATCATTTTGCACATTTAATCTTGCATTTAGTCACTCAAGAAATCATCTAAGGAGCACACAAAATCATCCCAAGCAAGGGCCAATCAAGGAGACATCAACAGCAAGGAAGGTGAAATCGTTGGTATCTTATTTTGTCCATTTTCCCTATTGTTTTATCACTCTTTTGGCTAATCTTGAGGTGTCCTTGGTCTTTTATCACTTGCATTTTTAAGTTATTTTGCACGTTAGAGTAGGATAAAATTCTTAGGTTCACAGAGTGAATGAAGTTGAAGGAGTGAAAGAAGTTGAAGAATGAATGCATGGAATGGAGAAAAGGCATGCAAGAAGGCATTTTTGGGTGTGTCTGCAACCACAGAGGCAGAAGTGTATTGTTCTAATGACCACAAAATTGGGAATCTTTTCGAGATAGTTATAAGGTGCACAGATGTATGTGTGTCGTGCTAGCATCTGCGAAAAAAATTCAATTGAAGATAAAAAAAATGAAGAGGCCAAGAATGAAATTAAAGTTATGTGAAAAGGGGATTCTAGGCTAAAGGGGAGATTGTGGAATGCAAAATTGCACAGGATACAATTTTTGACATTACACAAGGGAGAAAGGGCCCATTCTTGAACTAACATATTGGTATTTTTTATTAATTAATGATGTGATCGTGATGTTTATTTCTTTTTCTAAAGATTAAATCATCTTAATAAAGTGTTCTAATATGGTTATGTTTTATACTAATTTAATTATGTGAGAATTCTTTGGTAATTTGTTGCTTGTTTATTTGAAATATTTGTGACTTACATCTTCATTATTTATTTACAACATTTCCTTTTCTTAAGCATTTAACTTGCTTTCGAAATTAAGATTTAGTACTCTTCTCATTTTTACATTAGAATAGAACATCAATTCATATTAGACACTTAATCCAATTACCTACAACTATTGTGCATATACTTTATCATCACATGATCACAAGTGTATGTTTGTGGATTGACTCAAGACCACACTAAACGTTATAACCTTAAATAATCTTAAATAGAAATAATTGAGTTGGACTTTGATTAGGCAACCAAACCAAAAATTGAAATAACTATAGGCTCAATTTAGTCCAATCAATCCTCCTCTTTCTATTTGACTTGATTTCACTATTTTGGTTGGAAGCCTATTGATCATGGGGATATTTTCAAGTTTTTGGGGATCCCCTTTGCTTTTTAGGCTTCCCAATCTACATCATGGTAATATTTTTGTGATAGAGTGAAAAAAAATAGTATAGTAGATTGGCTAGCAGGTTTTAGATATGTTCCAAAGTGCTTGTTGCAACACATTTTTATTACTCCTCTTGTTGGGCCCCTTCCGAGTCTTCAGACTACAAGATTAGATATATGCATTGATAATCTAGCTAAAATTTCACTTTTCATGTGATAGAGCCTTTTTAAAGTTTCATTCATATTTTATGGTAAAAATGCATAAATACAATCGTAAAACCATTAATTTTAGGCCCTACTACTCTAAGATTGGAATATAATCTTTCTTTAACAAAAGTATAAAAAAAAAAAAAAAGAATTTGATGCCAACAAGTACTATCAATAGCAAATTTTATCACTTAAGGTTATTGGTTTATTAAATAAGCTATACAATATAAACAAGCATGCTAGATTCTATAGTAAAAAATAAAAAATCAATGGCCTTCGTCTCTCCGTCAACCATATGAATTACATATAGCTTTTAAACAAACTCAATCTTTCCTCTCCCTCACTATATAAGGGTTTTAGTCTTTTTGTCATACAATCTAATTTTAAAATGTTATACAATAGTTTTTTTCCTTTTTTGGTGTTGTATTATGGTGAACTCAAGTTATGCATCAATTTCTCTACACAAACTCAAACAAAACTTTCTTGGGGAAAAATTCTTCAAACCAACCAAAAAAACTACAATCATAACAAAGGAAATAGAAGAAAGTAAAAGATTCTCTCATGATTCATGGTTGCATTTCAAAGGGACAATTAATAAAAGCAACACTTCACTTTATGGAAGGTTGGGCTTTAGTTTCAATCCTTCCTAAGTGGAATATAAGGCCTCAATACCCATGTCCCCAACCCTTATCTAAGTAATTTAAAAAAATAAAATTATGGCTATAAATTTTTCACTTTATAAATTTTTCACTTCACCAAGATAAAAAATCTACTTATTCTCAACTCTCTTATTATGAGTAGCCATACCTCCAATCATCTCAAAAATCACCCTCTCTTTCACAACATTTGGTGTTGGATATTTCACCTTCATGCCCCTTTCAAATATAGGGAAATAGACAAAGAGAAGAAATGTGAGAAAGATAGATAGAGAAAGAGAGAAGGGAAGACAAATACAAAGATAAATAAGGGGGAGTAAGGAAGAGAGAGATTGAGAGAATACAAAATATAAAGATAAAGAGGGAGACAAAGATATAAAGAGATCTCTCTCTTTCTCTTCCCATATCTATTTATAATATCTCTCCATATGTACCTCTCTTTACCTCTCTACCTCTCTCTATATAACTTCCTTTCTCAATATTTCTATCCTTCCATCTCTCCCTCTCTCATTCTCTCCCTCTCTCTTTGTATCCCCCTCTTTCTATCTCTATTTATCTCTCTTCCAGACCTCTCTCCATTTCCATCTCCATATCCATCTCTATCTTCCTCTATATCTCTCTCCCAATCTCTATCTCCTTACCTCTCCTTACATCTCTTTCAATCTCTTTCCCATCTATCTTTCTCACTATATGTATCTCTCTATCTCTCCTTGTTTCTATCCATATCTTTCCCTCTCTCCATCACTCTCTTTCTATATCTCTCAACTTCTCTATCCTCTCTTTGTTTGTCTCCCTCTCTCCCTCCCTCTCTATCTATCTATCTATATATATCCCTCTCTATATCTATCTCAATATCTCTCTCACTCAAAAACACACACACACATGTTGTTTCTCTTTCCTTATCTATATATCTATATCTCTTTCACTCACTCACACACACACACACTCATTGTTTCTCCCTTCCTATCTCTATCTCTATCTCTATCTCTATCTCTCTCCCTCCATCTATTAATTGTATATATCACCTCCTTTATCTCTCAATTTTCTCCCTCTATTTCTATCTTCCCATATGTCTCTCTTCCTCTCTATTTATATCTTGAATTATCTCTATCTCTCTCTTATTTACTCCATCTCTCCCTCCATGTCTCCTACTCTCTATCTATATATCCCTCTCTCTACCTTTCTCTCTATACAACTTCCTATATCTTTATATTTATCTCTCCATCTCCCCCCCTTTCATTATATCCCTCTTTCTATCTCTCCCTCTCCCTCTTCCTCTCTTCTTTCATCTCTCCCTTTATATTTATCTCTTTCTATTTTGTTTTTCTCACACACACACACCATCTCTATCTTTCCCAAATTATATTTATCTCTCTTTCTCTTCTTTATATCCCTATTTTTCCTCTCTCCATGTCCCTATCACTTCCTCTTTTTATATCTCTCTACTTAGCTATCCTCTCTATTTCTATCTCTCCATTTGCCTCCCTCTCTATCTATTTATACATATCTATCTCCCTCTTTATCTATCTTTATATCTCTCTCTTACTCATACACACACACTCCTTGCTTCTCTGTCTCTATCTATCTCTATCTCTAACTCTATCTATCCATATTTACATTCTTACATATCTCCCTCTATCTCTATCTCATTATCTATCCATCTCTCTCTACCCCTATGTCTTTCCCTCTTTCTACCCCTCTTTATATATCACTTCCTATCTCTATCTTTATATTTTTATCTCTCCCTCTCTCATTCTCTTCCTCTTTCCCCCTTTTTATATATTTATCTCTTCCATATCTATCTATCCCTTTGTCCTCTCTCTTTATTTTTCATCCTCTTCTACATATCCCTCTCCTCTGTCTCCATCTCCATTTCCATCTTTATCTCTATCTTTAACTTCCTCTCAACCTCTATTAGCTTACCCCCTCTTTCTCTTCCCCTATATCTATCCCTCTTTATATCCCCATGTCTCCCTCCCTCTCCCTCTCTTCCTATTGCAAACATAACATGAGCCTATTGGTAATGGAGCTTTATTATCTTCCTGATTCAAAGGTTTTGTTTTAGTTGTGTTTGGATCCCTCTAAGTAGATGCATATTTGATTCGAAGCTATCAATTTCTCCATTGAGATCTTTGTTGCACAAATAGCATCATTTTCGAAATAGCCCACCAATTGACCTCATTTATACTACACAAATTTATGTAAAAAAAAATAAAAAAATTCCCTAATTGATCTTCCACAATTCGTCGGTGTACCCATGCCCACCAATTGACCTCATTTATACTACACAAATTTATGTAAAAAATAAACAAAAAATTCCCTAATTGATCTTCCACAATTCTTCGGTGTACCCATGCCCACCAATTGACCTCATTTATACTACACAAATTTATGTAAAAAATAAACAAAAAATTCCCTAATTGATCTTCCACAATTCTTCGGTGTACCCATGCCCACCAATTGACCTCATTTATAGTACACAAATTTATGTAATAAATAAACAAAAAATTCCCTAATTGATCTTCCACAATTTCTTGATTGTTGCCCATTGCAGACCAAGGTGCGATTGCTAGTATATATTTTTTATATTAATAATAAGAGAGAAACATTGCCAACATTATGATATTGCTATCAGATTCAACCGTGTAGTTTGAGTCAAACTCATTGACCCATGTTTCGAGTAGTGGTTCACAGAACCCATCTCTCATGAGAGATGGGTTCTTGTGAACCACTACTCGTGAAACATGGGTCAATGAGTTTGACTCGAAACTACACGGTTGAATCCTGATAGCAATATCATAATTTGACATGCTATGAAAAATACCTCCTACTTGTCATTGCCAACATGTAATATCTAACTTTTAATTATTTTTAGTATATATTATATTTATTTTATTTATTAAATTTATTTAATATATAATAATTAGTAATATAGAAATTTATTAAATATATTATTTATTTAAAAGTTAGTGATTAAAATTAGGTTTATAGTTATGAATAGTATTACAACCATAGTTAGGGTTAGAGATAGATCTAGGATTAGCATAATGGTTTATAATTTATTGTTAGGGTTAAAGTTAAGGTCAGGGTTAGGGTTAGGGTTAGGATTAAGGATAAAGTTAGAGTTAGGATTAAGTTTAGGTCATGCAACTAATTCAAAATACTAAAACACTATAATTAACAAAACTTACAATTTTTCACGTTAATAAAACTTACATTTTTTTTTTCAAATTTAAAAAACAATAATTACAATACTATAAAGGTAAATACTAGCCACTACGTGGCACTTGTCGTATATTGAGTTTATTGTTAGATCTTTTTCGATAGTCTTGCATCATGCCAAAACATTCATCAATATCTTTATGTTTTGCATTCATCAATATCTTTATATTTTTCTTTATGTTTTGCATCATACATTTATAATATGATTTATACATTCTAAATATTAGTGAAAAATTAGAAACAATATCTAATTATTTGCTTTCTTTCTTTGTATAAAGTGCAATGATTAATTAGTTAAGGTAAATTCAGTGTAGTAAAATATTTTTTTTAAATATAATAATTATTATAACTTGTAAAATATAATAATTATGATTTTTTTTTTTTTATCTTTATAATATGAATGTAAAATATATTTTATAGTGGAAATGTAGAAATAATATCTGATTTTTGTTTTCTTTCTTTATATAATTTTTTTAATTTAATTTAATATTATTTTTATTTATTTTATATCCGACATGAATCAACCAGATAAAACTAATAGTAAAATAAACCTTAAAAAAAATCAGTTGGCCATGAAGACGAAACATTTTCGATATGAATTTCAAAAGTACCTAACACAAATAACTTCTTACCACCAAATCGAATTGACCTAAGACAAAGACGACACTTGGCAGGCTAAATTAATGCAATTTTCTTTTTAAGTCGGCCATATTGATAGGTTTTCTTTTTATTTGGAAGAGTTTCAGTAAAGGTGAAAATGGATTAAAATTACTCAAAGGTTGACACAGATGACTGAGCGACTACAACCCCAAGTAAATCAGCGCCAACTGCCACTTACAAAAAGAATATATTTGCTTGCTCGAATGACACAGCCTTTACCATACAGAGTCTGAAGTTCTATAAGAGTGTTCTACGCCAAGTCACTTAATACACTGTTGATCACAAGCACAATAACCCCATTATTTCATGTAATTTACTTTGTTATTCAGTGTGATACTAATATCTAGTTGTTGGAATTAGGCTTTGAATATATTTGATATGAAAATTTACAATTATTAATATTGATGAATCAAATAATCTCCAGTCATCCATGTCATCCATTGTACAATTGCATATGTTTGATCCTGTGATCCTATCAAAATGGTATTAGACAATGAAATACCAAATTCATGTTCAGAAATTTAGATTGAAGTGAAGGTACAAAATTCCCACATAACATTTATTTAATTCCGTAGAACAGTATCATCCAGCTCAGTTTATTTTCTGTGAAAAAAGTCTTCTACGTACACATTCTTCCCAAGTCTTTATGCCCATTTTTCAAACAGGGAACAAGTGATTCTTCTGAGATCATAGGTGAATGAACTTATTTGGGTTGTATTCTTTTAGATTGTTATTTTGGGATGTTCTACCATGTAATTGAGGCACGGAACATTTCCTGAAAGCAACTTGGCCAAATTTTTTACCATTGTTGCCTTTGGTAAACTCAATGCTTAATATGATAGTATCAACTGAATAATCTATAATATTGCACAGCAGTTTACTACTTCATGTGCATGATTACTATCTAAATATCAAACTCCACACCAAATAATCAATGTACAGAATTATGGGAATTTATTTTCCTGTGGACTATTCTCCATCTGATTGCACTTTGAAAGTTACAGCGGCATTCCATATTAATCTAAACCAAATCAATAAAACATCCAAATGCTTATTGTTACAAGTGAAATGGAATGATGGCCATACATAAGGCAGGGAAGATATCAAGGCTGCTTAAAGTAAGCCAAAAACACATGCATCAACATTAGAGTGTCCATAGAAGAATGGTACCACAGTTCTTAGCATATTTACAACCATAAGCATGTGTATTTAGCCAACTTTCTTTTAAAGGTCCCTAAGGTATCCATTGTGAGGGATTGCATTACAACTAGGTTGAATGAACGCATTGTATATATACATTGTAACCATTTATAATGTACATAATCTCTAACCCATTGTTTTCCTCTATTTTTATTTATTAGTTTCCATTAAACTGCACCATTTCTTAGGCACTTTCATGGGGTACATGGAGTTCACTCACATTGATCGATACCTATGAACAAGCTGGAAAGCTTTATAATGAAAGATTCATAATACACATCTGCTGAAGGTTTTGCAAATGTAATAGCAAGCTAAGTGATATTGATTTTGGGAGAGGAGAAATTTCATGGTTATTAAGTGTGCTTGAGGCAGGGTGGTACTTGGATGGGAGACGTCCCATGAAATTCCTGTGCTTCACCCCCATGAAAATCATCTATGGATGCAATAAGTGCTAAGTGAGCCATTCATGCTCATGACAGATGGCTTCTTGTGAACCACTACTCATTCAACATAAATGAATGAAGCTTGTGTGTGCATGACTGAATGTATGTGTATGTTTTACCATCCATCCAAATTAAACAATCATAACCTAGTTGGGATAACCTATAGCAAGTCATCAAATTTGGGCTTAATCAATTTTGGCCATGTCATCAAGTAATCAAGGTCAAGGTTCAAGATCACTAGATGACAGTCTAGTTAGGCCGATAAATCAGGTTATGGTTATTGTGAGTTTACCCCAGATCAATGTTGTTCAAGGTTTACTCGGGTTTGAAATCCAGAAATAAATATAGTCCAAATTAAAGAATTTCTGCTTATTCAGGAGATAACACACTTTATAGACTTCAACAGCTTTGGACTCAAATCTGAATCAAACGGATTTATTTGATTTCACATCCAAGATGGTCAATTAAGGCTCGGGGTAATTCCTGTGAGGACAAGTGTTGATCAGAATTTGGAACACTTGAAAAGCATCTTAGATTGCTTTAAGTTCTCCAAGCCCCTTTTCAAATTGGGATCACCAAAATTCAAACATAGCAAGAAATTCAAATCTGTCACAAGGTCCATAAGAGCCAACTTGCTCAAAGGTGACCCATGGTAGATTCTCAGTAAGTCAGAAGGAATCTAGACTATAAAGCTTCCATGGGAGTCTAGGAATTAGATATGAAAGAAAATAAATTGGAGTTAAAACTGGTCTCAAATCCATTGGCTACCTCGAAGACATAGGACTCTAGGTTCAGCAATTTATTTCATCATGCAAATGTGTGGGTGAAATGACAGAGATCTTAAATCTGACTTCAGTTCCATGAAACAAATATAAACTGGAAAGACATCAAGGAACTCAAAGATCCTAGAATTCACAAACTCAATAGTTTTCACAAAGGACGAAATGAAAAATGCAAGAAGGAAAGTAAAGCAAAACTAATATGAATTCAGATTTTGGATTAGCCAACTCTTGGACTTCCTGGATAGAAGATGTTCAAACATCTCAAACAAATAAACATGAGGGATTTTCAAATTATACCGAAGTTACACCCTTAGGATCTGAAGGAAACCAAAACTGAGGGGAAATTCAAATTTGCTAAGCAAATAAGACAAAATCCCCCAACCCCAGTCACCTTTTGCATGGCAACTAAGCACACAAACTTCAAAAAGCTTAAGATCATCAAAATTGAAGTTCCGAGAAAAACAAACGCTGGAACCTCCAAGGAGAGAGCTACTTATAATCTTGATGTACAGACTTTACTTAACATACGAGAAGATAGAGAAGAGCCTAAGACAACAATAACCAGAAAAGATAGGCAGAATAAAAAAAGCCACGGGGCCAAAAGGCTGTAGAGAATTAACTAAAACAAAAAGGGAACCATTGGATTTCCATTGAAAACTAGGGTGTTTTGTGTAAGCAACAACATGCACTTGGTCGTTGAACCTTTTACCTTCCATATCTACTTGAAATTATTGAACTATTTCCTATATTAAAGAAAATGTTTTGATAAGAAGTTGTTTTATTGTTTTTGTTTCTAAGTTGCCCTTGACCAAAGGCTAAATGGTAGGAACAACTAAGAGCTATATTTGTAAATCAGTTATATTATGAGTTCCGTATATATATATATCTCAAAAGAGGACACATTGGTAGCTGCGTATGTCAGATAAACATTAGCAAGGAATGTGTACCAAAGAGATATTTTATGAGTTTCAGCATTAGTTATAATATATTGTTGTTAAGAAAGCATGTAGCAAGCGAGAAAGGGCCCATTCTCAAGCTAACTTGTTGGTATCAGTTCTCTTAAGAATTTGTGTGGTATGGATTTTTATTGAGTGTTGATACGATTGCTAAGCTCATTTCTTCTGCTACAGATTGAAGCGTTCTTTACATGGTTAAGTTTTATAATAATTTAATTATGTGAGAATGCTATGATAATTCACAACTTGTTTATCTGTAATGTGTGTAACTCGCAGCTTCACTTTTATTTACAACATTCCCTTTGCTTAAGGGTTGAACTTGCTTTAGAAATTAAGATTTAATACTCTTATCAATTTTTCTTTAGCATAGAACTTGCATTCATATTAGACACTCTTAGTCCAACCACCTGCAACTCTTGTGCATACACTTTATCATGACGTGATCACAAGTATGTATCCCTTGATTGACTCGAGACCCCATTGAACCTTATCATTTTAAAGAAAAATAGAAATATTTGAGTTGGATTTTGATTGACCAGCAAAACCAAAACTATAATAACTCAAGGCTTTGTTTAGTGACTAGTCCAATCAATCCTTCTCTCTGCATCTGGTTTCACCTCATTCTTTTGATCAAAAGCCTATTGACCATAGGGAGTTTTTCAAGTTTCTAGGGATCCCCTTTGCTTTCTAAGCTTGCCAATCTACATTGTGACAATATGTCATCGATAGAATGAAAAAAAGGTTAGCTTATTAGATTACTAAGCAGTTTTCGATAACTATACATCTTATATGTGTTTTAAAATGTTTATTCCAATGCATGTTTGTTGGTCCTTGTTGGGTCCATTCCTAGTTTCATGCCACAAGCTTGAAAAGTTTCTATAGGATTTTATATGGGCCAATTCAGACAACAACAAACGCTTTCACAGAGCTGCATGGAATATTGGTTCCCTTACTAGAGACTCTAAAGTATTACATCTTATTGATGTTGATATTAATCAAAAAGGAATCCTGCTTTGCATTGAATGAACTGTTAGAGCTTGCACTGGCAATGGACCCTAGAAAGTTTTGTTGCACAATTGTATTGCGTCCTGTATGGGAGAATCACTTGTAATGGCTTTGGTTTCAATTCTCTAATGATCTCTCTTGTTCCCATCAATTTTATTGGCACTTTTGTTGCCAAAAGTACATGGAAGGCCTAGGAAGCCATCAAGTCATGGCTTATCGGAGATGGATTTTATACAAATTTATCCATCAACCAACAATCCTTATGGTGGTCCCAAACCATTATTTTTCACATAAGTCAATGGTTGTGATTTCTTGGTTGCAATCCCTAAAGATTTTTAGAAGAGGAGTTAGGCATCTCCGAGATTTACATTCCAAGGTTAGCTCCACTTGGTTCTCTTGGTCACAAGCCAAGGAAAAGTTCAATCTAAACATTGCAGACAAAGAAGCATTCCATACAACCATCAAGACCATGCCTTAACAACACTTGCACAAAATTTATGTGTACCCTAATAGGCCTGGTTGCAAGAACTAGAAATGGTATTTGGATACTACCCTATATAATTATAGCCCTACAAAAGGATACAAATAGCTTTTATTGCATTTTCCCATGGTTCAGAAACTTAATTCTAGATGGTATCTTGGGTCTCCATCTTTTATATGGGATAAACACTTTCAATTGGTTTGGAAAGAGAATATGGAACCCAAGGTTGCTCATTTTGCCAATTAACAAAAGGATCCATGTGCAATTGATTATGCATCAAATGATCTCATCTTTTCTTTTGTTTCCACTATAGTAATGCAAAATGGCCTCTTTGGGCTTATCCATGGCCTCATATAGGTATTCCATTGGCATAGAAAGTAACCTGTAATTTGGCTGTGTTTGCCAAAATGTGGTAACCTAGTTGATAACAGAAATGAAAATAGCTATCAGTGTGAAATGCATGTGTTAGTGCATTACATGGTTGTATATAGGCCAGAGGGGAATTGGCAGAATCTCACCATAAGACCTTAAAAAAGCATTAATACATTACATGATCAGTATCATATTACAGGAATTTGCAATGAAAATTGTCGCAAAGTTGAAATCATAATTTTGAGATTATGCGCATCTGTGGTAGACTCACAGAGTCCAAGCCAAGCCAGCAGCAGTGAGTTTTGCTGCATTGACAAGGTCAACTTGAATGAGTTTGACAGAAATCTGCAAATCTACATATCTGTGTTTCTCTGAAGAACTTTCTGAGACTCAATCAGTCTTGAGCCCACTTTGTTAAGACATTAGTAAAAACCTAAAGGTTTTAAGCTTAATACCCTCGTATTCATTTACAGCATTCACATTTTTTTGTATCAGCTTCTTTAAACCCTTAGTAATTTGCTTGGTCTATCAGTGACCAAAAATTCATCAAATCGTGAGCAATTTCTCCAAATGAGTATCTCCTAGGTCTAACACAGTGAGTAGTCCATTAAAATTTAGAAGTTTGTAGCTTGTTCCAGCATTTTGAAGCAACATATAGATTTGATTCATATGTTATTGACATTATTCTGAATTGGAATCCATAAAAGTCCAATTTAGTTTGAAATGCAAGTTTGCCTAGTCGGAGCCTGACATGATCTGGCCGGTGTGAGTCCCAAATCTATATTTAAACCATTTATTAACTATGACTTCCAACTAATAATGTTTTGTGATGTTGTCCAATTGCTGATGAACTTCCACTGTAAATGGAAGAACCTACTGTTATGGAGCACTGATTTTCATGAATTCTTGAAAGGACTTACATGACAATCTTAAGACAAACTGACTTTAGCATTCTAAACGATACTACACCAAACCCAAAATTACAACTTCTGCAAATATATAGGGGCTAGAAGACTGCTCGCTGAGAATTACGTTTAACTGTTCCCTCCTAACTGTGGCATAGTTCTCATTCCAAACATAATGATGCGATTTTCTAAAATACCTTTCATATGCAACAAAACTTCTAGGTATTAAATAGTCATCAATTACATCACACTGAATGGCTCTAGTGAAAGCAAGTAGCACACTTAAAAGTTCAGTAACTACTATGCATACCTTGGTTGGCTTGAAGTATAATTAGACACAGAACAGATGGCATCGGGATTATCGACGTAGCTCCTGTTGTTGAATATGGTACCTACAGCCACAGGAATGTGAAATGCTCATAACCAACACCTGGATGGGGAGTGAATACCTACCTTCTGCTAAAGACTAGATTAATATGTTTGTTGTGAGTTGAGTCCAGACTCTCACTGTCTCATTCCCAAAAAAACAAATTAGCATTCGGCTGAGCTCTTGGTGCGGTTAGAGGCATTAGAGATTGCATTTTCATAAATTGTCCATAGTGTTCTAGATTCAGGATGCCCTCCTTGTAACACTCGGAAAATTAAGAGTAATTTCCAAAGCCTTTTAACACATCATTAAGGGAAATTAAAAGTATTCTAAATTTATTCAAACCATTATAAATAAGTTTCCAAATAGTCAACATTTCTCATAATTCTTCCAAATGAAATAAAGAGAATTTGAATTGCATTTCATAAAATAATATCATCATTGCAAATGAAACAAGGCATAAGTATTTCAATGATTTTCTCATATACATATATTCCTCTTCACTTGGAGGAATCAATCCTTCTAATAGAACATCTTTTTTACGTTAAGATATAAAACTTTAACTTCTTAAAATCAATGATACATTAAATACTTTCAAATATACTTCCATTTCAGGTTTCAACAAGAATTTCAAAATGTATATACATAAATACGGCTTCACAAGCCAAGTCTGAAAGATACATAAGTACATCAATAGCAAATAATCTTGGATCCACCAACCGCCATGACACCTTGGTCTTCTTGCGAGCTGGGGCCAAGAATGTGACTCAGGCGCCTTTTCCGCCCAACCACGAAGTCCATGACTTCCCCGGGTCCCTTCCTAACTTGAAGGAATCCCCGGCCCTGCATAAAGGAGCCTAGCAACCCGAAACGGTAAAACAGGAGGGCACTCTCGGTGCGTGCCTGATGCCTATATGCATTTCTAACATGAAATAAACACATTTCTTGCAACAGGAGGTGGCAGAGACTCAAATAAATTTCTAGGCTTTTAAAATAAACAATCCATCTATTTCAATGGTACAGTGCTTGGCCAAGCAAAATAATAATAAATGGTAGAATTAGAAAAGGTAATACTACCGTCTCTGTTCGCCCACCTTCGGCACCCTGTCCCGGAAGTTACCATAGTGTAGTTAAATAATACTTAACATAAACTTAATACATTTTCAAAATAGGCTTTCATCTTTTAATCAATTAAAAGAAGTGAATTTTGAGTACATTCCTTATATTTCAGTTGTAAGATGCCATTTAACCTTTGGTAAGTGTTCCCTTTTTAATTTGGATAAAGAATATATATATATGTATATATGTCTTGATAATTTTCAGTGCACTATTTGATGGTAAGAACAGTGTTTTCAGGTTTCCATATGCATTTTCATGACTGACAGTTTTGATTCCCTATTTCATTACAGGGTACAGAGTAAAATAATATACTGATACAATACAATTTTTGTTCAAAATTCTGAGGTTTGGAAGACAATCTTTCATTCACATTTCATGTTGTATTCTTTTTAACATATTCAAGGTACTTTCCAGTCTATATGGTGTCTCAAACACTGTTATTGTTTTCAGGTTTTAGCAATTCAAAGAACAGAATTCATACTACTTTCTGTTACATGGCTTTTCAAGATTTTTCTGTCCTTGCTTCAGACTCAAGATATTTATAAAACAGAATTCATATTACTTTCTGTTATATGGCTTTTCAAGATTTTTCTGTCTTTGCTTCAGATTCAAGATATTTATAAAACAGAATTCATATTACTTTCTGTTATATGGCTTTTCAAGATTTTTCTGTCTTTGCTTCAGATTCAAGATATTTATAAAACAGAATTCATATTACTTTCTGTTATATGGCTTTTCAAGATTTTTCTGTCTTTGCTTCAGATTCAAGATATTTATAAAACAGAATTCATATTACTTTCTGTTATATGGCTTTTCAAGATTTTTCTGTCTTTGCTTCAGATTCAAGATATTTATAAAACAGAATTCATATTACTTTCTGTTATATGGCTTTTCAAGATTTTTCTGTCTTTGCTTCAGATTCAAGATATTTATAAAACAGAATTCATATTACTTTCTGTTATATGGCTTTTCAAGATTTTTCTGTCTTTGCTTCAGATTCAAGATATTTATAAAACAGAATTCATACTACTTTTCTGGGAAAAAGAGTTTTCTGTTTCAATTTGTATTTGGCATACAATGCATGGGTATCTATTTATATATATATATATATATATATATATATATATATATGTATGTATGTATGTGCAGTCATTTTGTATATGCATACATATATATATATATATATAATATGTGTGTGTCAGCTGTATAAAATTCGAAGTAAGAAATTCTGGTTTTCAAATTTGTGAATTTACTGGCCGTGCATAATTAACAGGGTATTTTACATGGTTTCCTTATTGGCATTGAGCGACCAAAAGGGCTCAGGAAAAGCCCTTGCCCCTCCCATGGGGAGGGGGCGGGCTGTGAGGGCTCGTGCCCTCCACAGGCCGCGGCCTGTGGAGGGCGCGAGCCTCCACAGTCCACGACCTTCCCATGGGGAGGGCAAGGGGGAAATAAATTCCCAAAGCAATTTCAAACTCAGAGAAAAAAAAGAAAGACATTCGCCCAGTATAAACAGCATTCAGATTTGTCTCAAAACAGATATGCAGACATTATATAAAAAGAATTGCAAATACACTTGAGATTTCTTCATTAAAATGCAGACTTGCAACAGGGCGAAAACCCTAATGGAGAAAAAGGAATGTGTTCTATAATTTCAATACAGAACAGAAAGCTGTTACCCAGTTTTCAAAACAAAATTGAAAAATTGTATTCTAAACAAAGAACAAAGTATTTCTTTGCTGCAGTTTTGATATTAAAATTCAAAAGAAGGCATAGCAAAAGAACCTGGCACAGTTGTCTTCCAGTGCAGATGCTCAGCAATACTTCTCACTCTGTTTTCCAGCTCTCCGGATGATGATGATGTTAATCAAAGTCCTATATTCTTTCTTAAAAATCCCTCTTCCTCCTTTCGAGGATCATGCATAAAATTCTCAAATGACAGCAGTTTACAAAGATTGCCACATACCCAGCAAATTGTTGGTTTTGAGACAGAATTTTCCAGAGCCCAATGCTTTCTCGGGCTATTCATTCTTAATTCTTTTGGAAGAAAATTAACCATATATCCCTAAACAGATTTATTTACATCCCTTTTATGCAATTATTAAATAAATTCATTTATGCAAAACAGATTTATTCTTTTATTTAATTTGTTTTAATTTTTAAATACATTTCTTTTAATCAAAATATAGATTTAACCTTTTTTGCTCAAATTTATAATGAGAAATAAGGAAATAGAATAAGCCATATAATTTTATGATCTAATTTAACCATATTTCAAATTCGCTATGCTAATCATTTCACACCATCACATTGTAAAACGAACATGATCTAATGCAGCTACATGATGTAAGTGGTGTGCGCATAACCGAGAGTTTTCTCCTCTTCTACCCTGTCGAGAAGCTAACCTCCTTTTCCTCAATCACACTCTTGGCCTTCGATCTCCTTGGCCTTCGATCACCTGCCATTCAGACGCACTCAGGCATGCAAAACAAAAGAGTATTAGTAACCATTGTAGGAACAATAATTAACTCAACATTTATATGAATGCATTTATAATTCTTGAAAGAAACAATTATATTAAAGCATTGCTCTTAACACATATCATACTTCGTATATTAAATCTCATAAGATCATGATTAAACATTATCTAAATAAGTCATGGTCAAACTAAGTCAAATGGTCAAAATAAATCACAATCAAAATAAGTCAATGGTCATAATAAGTCATGATCAAAATAGGTCAATGGTCAAAATAAGTCAATGTATGAGACGTGACACTCCTATAATATTTCTAACAAACCTTGCCTCTGGCATCGTCACTATGTGGAAAGAGAAAGGCCGGGGTCATTGATGGATTTGATTTTCTGCCAAACTAGAAACCTGGGCCTCATAGTCTTTTCCACATTTTTACGAAACAAGATGTGGTGCTTCACTATATAATTTGCAGGGCGCTCCATGTTGTTAACTACAAAATTTATCGTTTCACGAACTTTTTCCTTGGAGAGAGTAAAGACTTTCGGGTCAGCCCGACATTATTCCCACGTTTCTTCAGCGGAGAGCCCACAGAGTTTGAGATTCTCAATCTTGGCCTCTAGCGTTTCCATGCGACTAGTAGCCACTGCACTTACAATAGATCCGAAGGCATTGCTTCCTTTATGGACTCTAATCTTCTTAATGAGGTCAACTTGGGCAGGCGTTATTGAAGAGCGTTGCAGAATGGACGGATCTATGCGCATGAGTCTGGAGAGCTCCGTCCCACGAAAACCCCATTCCTCCCAGAAAGCAACCGAGGGCTTCAGGGTCTTCTCTAGGCTACAATTGAAAAAGAAGCCGGAGCTTAGCAGGGTTTTTTTTGAGTAGATCCTTGGAATGAAATAAATTCTGAAGAAATTCCATCTTGGGAAGAAGGACGTTCTCAAGGTTGCTGCTCAAGAAGCGTGGACGGCACGCCAATAGCTTCGTCAGACTTTCACCCTGAAAGCCGAAATCTTCCAGCAGTTTGATTTTGGGTTCCAATATTCTTTCTACATTTGTGATGATTAGTGACGGTTGTTTCCTCACTATAGTGGCAATTTGGACTTCAGAGAAGCCGTATCTATTCAGCATATCAATAAACTGCTTGACTTTGTCGAGGGTTTGAAGCCTCTGCAAGTAGGGAGCCAATTTAAGCATCCGATTGATGTCAGCTGCAGACATGTTAAATTTGGTGGAGGCAAATTGTGAAAAGAGGCTCTGCGAATAGTCATTGGTACTGGCAAGGGTTGAGTACAGAGTGCGAAAAGGGAATGGGTGTATGACAAACTGTTTGCGGCATAGCATGGTGTTGATGGGCAACGTCTATCCAGCCCCAGGAATGGACCCGGGGCATGGATGCATAGCATGCATGCTGTCTCCATTGATTCTCTCGCCGGCCGTATTTTACTGCAAACTCTGTCCTCCGTAACCTGTCCTCTCAACAATTTCAACCATGTAAATATAATGCATTTAAAATTATTAAATATAAATATAAATTGTATATGCCTTGTGCGGACTGCCTTATGTTTCTTTTTTTTCACTTCTTTAAATTTTATTTTTAATGTTTTTTATATTTAATTTTTAACATGTTTATATGTAATGTTTTTCATATTTAATTTTTTTTCATAATATTTTTTTTTTAAAATAATTTTTTTAATAGTATTTTAGATTTTATTTTGTATATAAGAAATAAAGAAAAGTTAATATAAATAATACAAATATTTTAATTATTTTATTAAGAATATTTTTTTATTTTAACATATTTAGATATTTATTTACATATAAAATTATTTTTACTTGCTAAATGAGTATTAAAACGATGATAGGTGCAATCTTAGGGTTGTAAACTGTCACATTTATTCACATTTATTTTTGTTATTTGGAGATAGAAAATGAGAAATAAAAGCATGTGTCAAGTCCATAAGAATCTGATATGATGCATCATGCATGATAGGAGCATTCATGGGGTTGTAGTCCCTTCTCATTTATTTCCTAATTTTAAATTTTTTACAATTTTATCTATGTTTTTTGTTTTATTGCTATTTATTAATTTGCATGTACATTTTTTTATTTTAATTTTAGTTTGATTTTTAATAGGTACAATTTTGTTCTTATTATACTATATAATACATTAGATTATCATACTATATAATACTTGGATAATACATATAGTAATTATATTATCATACATTGGATTATATAATTACTATATAAGTACTATAATCCAATGTATGATAGTAATTATATAGTACATTGGATTATACATACTATAATACATATAGTAATTATATATTGCATTATATTTATATATTAATTTTTATTATATTATATAAAAATGTATTATGTATTTTATCTAAAATTAATTCTTAGTTAATAACTACTATATGTATTATTCATGGATGATGCATGGATGTGATGCATCTAATAGTATAATGCCAGAATTAGTTTAAGTATGCAATGTTGAATAATTTCTTGTTGAAATAATACTCTAATAATGGGAGATAGCATGTTGAATGTTATACTTAGGTTATTAGTCTTCACATGATGGGAATAACATATAATAAATACATTTAATTTTTTTAAATATAAATGCTAATTTTTGAAAATATAAATGTCATCATATTTTCCATCCTTTTTAACAATTATGTTTTAAATTTCTTAAATTAATATTTTCCCTATCAAATTTAATTATATAATATTATATATGATATGATTATAATTTATATATATAATTATATAAAATATGTATTATATAGTAATTATGTGTTGCATTATATCTACATGTTAAATTAACTTGTATTATATAAAAATGTATTAATTATTAATTATTAATTATAATAATTTTATATTTATATTTAATAATTTTTACTATTAAATAGAATATATAATAAATATAATATTTTATAGAATTAAATTTGCATTATATAAAATATTATTAAATAAATTGGCATTATATAAATATAATACATAATAAAGACATTTTAAATATTTTAAAGATAAGTGCAACCATATTTTTCATGTTCTTTAATAATTATTTTTTGATTTTCTAGGATTATTACTTTTCCAATCAAATTTGATAAGATTTTATAATATTCAATCACTAATATTAAGTATAATAACAACAAAATTGTACCTATTAAAAATTAAAAAAAAAAAAAATGCATGCAAATTAATAAATAACAATAAAACAAATGACATGGATAAAACTATAAAAAATTTAAAATTAGGAAATAAATGAGAAGGGACTACAACCCCATGAATGCTCCTATTATGCATGATGCCTCATATCATATTCTTATGGACTTGACACATGCTTTTATTTCTCATTTTCTATCTCCAAATAACAAAAATAAATGTGAATAAATTTGATAGTTTACAACCCTAAGATTGCACCTATCATCGTTTTAATACTCATTTAGCAAGTAAAAATAATTTTATATGTAAATAAATATCTAAATATGTTAAATTAAAAAAAATATTCTCCATAAAATAATTAAAATATTTGTATTATTTATATTAACTTTTCTTTATTTCTTATATACAAAATAAAATCTAAAATACTATTAAAAAAATTATTTTAAAAAAAAAACTATTATGAAAAAAAAAAAGATATGAAAAACATTACATATAAACATGTTAAAAATTAATAAATATAAAAAACATTAAAAATAAAATTTAAAGTGAAAAAAGGAAACATAAGGCAGTCCACACAAGGCATATACAATTTATATTTATATTTAATAATTTTAAATGCATTATATTTACATGTTTGAAATTGTTGAGAGGACAGGTTAAGGACAGAGTTTGCAGTTAAATACGGCCGGCGAGAGAATCAATGGAGACAGCATGCATGCCATGCATCCATGCCCCGGGTCCATTCCTGGGGCTGGATAGACGTTGCCGTGTTGATGGAGTTGCAACAACAAGAAGGTAGGTATATATATGTTTGATTTATATATAATTTTACTTAATGTTTTCAGGGCACCTTTGAATAGATAACTGTCATTAAAAAATTTGTTGACAGGTAAGGTCGATCGTCAAATTTAAGCCTTAGGGGAGAGGACCCAGAATCTGAGCATGTTTCAATAGTTGTGATAGTAGTTTATATAATATCCAATATTTTTATTAAATATTGGATCAATAGTTGTGACTTTAAAGTAGTTAGTGTTGATGATGACTACCCATAATTAAACAAAATGGATTCCTTTGATCTAAAAAGCAACCAATCATGCGATTCCACATCAGCGCTCAATAAAACATGCTGTAAATGTACAAATATTAGTCTCACTTTTTTTGGGTCTTTTTGGACACCTCAACAAAATGCACGTTGATGTGGCATCATATTTGATGATGTGGCCCTGAAACCTTAGTTATAAGCAAGGGACTTGCCAAGTAAGCTGCTGTAAAAAATTGGGAATGATTTTAAATTTCCACATAGGATAATTAGAAACATGAAATTAGGGTGCACAACTACTGGGCCGTCTCCCCTAGTTGTAGGGTTCCCAGTGGAAATATGTTTTGTGTTAGTTCCCCCTAATGTGGAACTAGTAACATGTGTTTATTATATTCATTTATTTATGATGTGGAACTAGTAAAATGTGTTTATATTCATTTATTTATTAGTTTGTATGGGAGAGGTGTACATGATTGGATGTAATTTGTTATATATTTAACAGATCATTATAAATTTAAAAAAATGTGTGAAGATTATAATTAATTTTCTTTTGAAAAATTTAATTTAATTATTTTCTTGATTGATCTATAGTAACGAAAATCTTTTTTTAAAAATATAAATTTAAGTTATAAGATTTTTCAAAAATATAGATTTAATGTTTGAAAGATTTGGATTTAGAAAAAAATTGGATTTAAAAAAAATAAAAAATAGGAGAAAAGATTAATTTTAGTAGGCCATATTATTGTAGTGAGTATTGCTTAGCAATTGTTAATAATTGTTACTTTTGCTTCCAAGTCAAAGTTATTGGTTGTTAGAGATTTCCCTTTTGATTGTGGGCATAACATACCTATCCCTTCCAAGGAAACAATGTGGAATGCAATTGCATGAATGTTAGCTTGTTTGTAGCTACATAAGCCTTGGAAGAAGAAGATCCCAAAAAAGAGGAATTCAAACAATGTAACCAAAAAAACTATGTGTTTGACAATATAGTATTAAATTACTATCATCGCGCTTATGTAAAAATTGTAACTACTAATTAAAAAATATGAAACATTTATGCTTTAACATGGTACTAAAAAATTCTAGTTGATTTCCTAAATATTTTTAAGGTAATGTGATTATCTTTAGGAATCATGCTAAAAAAAATGGCAATATATAAATTTTATGTAAATTGAAAAGGTACTAATTGCTGAAATTTTATGGCAATGGCATTGCGTAGGGAGTTAGGGTGCAACGGTCATTAGTTGCCCACTTCCTTTTATTTTGATACAAGTCGTGCAAGTGGTTGGCATGGGGGTGACTAAGGATACGACTAGGGGCAATGGATTGTGGAGTGCGTGTGGTGCCTAGGGGTGTGGTAGTAGTGTTAGGGTGGGCTTTGGAGCTTGGCAAGGGTTGCGTGGGAGCAGTGTTTGGGTGGGGTTTGGAGCTTGACAAGGGTTGTGTGGGTGTAGTCTCTATTTATTTTTTTCTTTTGTTTTTGTCTACTAGTTAATGGCATCTAGTGTAGGCTAGGGAGTGCATGTGGATATGTCCTTTTAAAGGGTTTTGACGGTGGTTGTCCCTTCCTCGACAAACCATTCCAAAGCATTAAATTTTTTAATTAAAGCTTTAAATGAAGAGGGGCCTTCTCAGATCATGGCTCCTCGAGTGCCTAAGGTAAATGGGTGTTTGAAGAGGAGTCTTTCTCATCTTGTTTTAGTAATCCAACATGATTTAATGGTATAGGATGTTAATTAGTTGAGTAACCATTCTTTAATTTGAAAATTTATGGGGATTTGGGTGTCCTTGTCTTTCTTGGAGTTGTGGGCCCTTCGAACTTGGAATCTAGAGGGGGATATGGAGGTTATGTGAGCAACCAATAACTACTTCATAGTGGTGTTCTCATGCTTGGAAGATTGGAATAATGCATATGAAGGAGGTCCTTATTTCTATAATCAGCTACCTAGGGTTGTTTATCAAACCTTGGCATATAAGTTTTAATCCCACAGAGGAGTTGTCCTCAAGGGTTCTAGTTAGGTTGAGATTTCCTTGGTTGTCATTGGAGTTCTAGAAGAATGTTATTCTGCACATGATTACACTACTACTAGGCAAACCAATTGGCTTGGCTCAACAAACTCTGGATAAGAAGGAAATTTCTTATTCTCAAATTTGTATTGAAATTGATTTAAATTCATTTCCAAATTCGATGGAAATTCAAATTGGTTTCACTTCATGGATACACCAACTAGATTACAAAGCTCTCCCATTCTGGTGTTGGATCTATCATGAGTATGGGCATTTGCAAAGGAAATTTCCTAAACTTAGCTCATATGGGGTACATGTCAGTAGTGTTTCAGCCAAAGTGTCTCCTTGTCCTCCACTTTCGAAGGATGAAGGAAAAGCCCCTATGTCAAAAAAAGAAATTGATAAGGAGGGTTTTATACCTATCAAGCCCCACAACAAGGGGAGAGGCTTGAAGAAAACCTTCAAGGATAGACAAGGTGAGAAGACATATAACCATTTTGAGGCATTAGAGGATATTGATCAACATGTGGAAAATCCAAACAAGTTAGCTCTTTGGAAAAAATAATTTGGGGATGGATTAGATGGCTCCCAAAATAGATGTCAATCTTAGTGGTTTGGTAGATGATCAGATTGAGATATAGATGGATAAAGATCAAATTGAGGAGATCCATGAATATTTTTCCCCTCTTTAGAGAAAAAAAATTGGGTGAAAGATCAGTCTTGATCTTGCTAGAATCAGTGTTAGAGTTTGGGGCTTATAATCCTGGAAAAGGTAGTAAATTTATGCCAACTTTGGGATTGCAGCAAAAAAACTTCAAAAATGGAGGCTTAGAGAATCCCTCCAAGTTGGGAAGGAAGAAGGATCAAGATAAAATTAAAAGAATGGGGGAGAATTTGATGGATTCGAGTTTAGTTAAGACTATTGACTCTCACTTTTCTAACTCTTATAAATGATTGTTCTCTCTTGGAATGCAAGGGGTTTGAACAACATCCTTCAATAAAAGGTTGTTCGAGATTTGATCAAGGTGCATTCTCCTAATGTTGTTTTCATTCAAGAAACTAAGATGTAAGTTTAAGGTATGTTCAATGTGGCTTTTAAGATGTGGTGGAGAGGTTAGTTTCAGTGTGTTGGGGCTCAAGGCAGTGTTGGGGGTATTGTTTGTCTTTGGGGCCTATGCAAGATCTCTCCTCTTTGGTGGATTCATGGTATAACTCTTTATCTATGGCTATCTCAAGCTTCGATCTAGTGAAATCTACTTGTGTACCAATGTTTATGCTCTGACTAACTTGCCTTGTAAAATCCTTCTCTAGGCTCATATTCAATATGTGAGGTCCCTTGCCCCTTTTTTCTTGTGGATTCTAGCTTGCGATTTTAATTCTATCACCAGTTTGGAGGAAAATAAAGGGGGAGTGGATAGGCTTGAGCCTTCATCTCTAATTTTGAGAGATAATATTACCTCTTTAAACTTGATAGATATAAAACTGGGGAATGGTAGGGTCACTTGGAGTAACAAGAGATGTGGAGAAGGTTTATATCTGAGCGACTAGATAAGAAGTCTGTGAAGAGAGATTATGAAGAGTAAAGAGTTGCCCTAGACAATGGGAGTTATGCTTATTGTAGAGTTGTTAGTTTGGATTGGCAACAACTGGACTACCGATTCGGAGATTCTAGATTAGAGAGGATTGGATCATTGGCCCATCAAATTATTCTTGATAGGGAAGGACGCTTCTAGGAACCCTTCGTTCAAGTTCCAACTTATGTGGTTGTGGGGTCCATCTCTTCAAGATCTTATGAGAGAATGGTGGGTTAAAGGCATTCCCAAGTAGGACACAACTATGTATTATTTTTGTCAAGAGACTCAAATTTGTGAAGTACCAACTTAAGAAGTGGAATAGGAAAAGGTTTGGGAATATTTTTATGGCTAAATCTACAACCCAATTTTGATTGGACACCATCACTAGACATAATAATGATCAAGGGATTACTAATGACTTCCCTAGAGAATAAGTGGAAGCCATGAAGGAGTTGACAGAATGGGAGCTGCGAGAAGAGATCTCTTGGAAACAAAATTTTAGGATTGAATGGCTTAAGGAGGGGGATAGGAATATAGCCTTCTTTAACTCTATTAAAACCATAAGGCATAGTAATTCAATTTCTTATTTGATGTCTTCTCAAGGAGAAAAAATTTCTTCTCTTAGGGATATCTCCACGAAGTTGTTCAATATTTTTCTGCTCTCTTCTCAGAGGACTCTCCTACAACTAAAGAAGAAAAGAATTTGATTTTGGAGTGTATTCCTTCAGTTGTACCTATTGAGGCAAATGAGCTACTCACTAGTCCCATCCTTGTGGAGGAGGTAGAGGAGATAGTTTTCAAGATGAAAAAAGGGATAGACCCTAGACCAGATGGTTTCCCAATAATTTTTTTTCAATAATTTTGGGATATTATCAAATTTGACCTATTAGAAGTTGTGCGGGAATCACAGAGAAGCAAGTAGATGTTGAGAGCAATGAATAATACCTCCATGGTTTTTATCCCTAAGAGAGAAGGGGCTAATTCTCTGGATTTGTTCAACCTAATTGCCCTTTGTAATGTGGTTTATAAGATTACATCTAAATTAATTATGGAAAGACTTAAGAAGTGGCTCAGCAAAATTATTTTAGAAGAGCAGGGAGGTTTTTTTGTAGGTAGGAAAATCTTGGATGGGGTAGTTATTGCTACTAAGGTTGTTCATTCCATTGGAGCTATCCAAGGAGAAGGCTATGTCCATCAAATTTTACATGGAAAAAGTCTATGATAGGGTGAAATGGTCTTTTCTTTAGAAGGTGTTGCTTTCCTTTGGGTTTGGTGAAGATTGGGTAAATTGGGTGATGAGTTGTGTTAATTCTACATATTACTTAGTATTGATAAGAAGTGAGCCTTCTGCTTTGTTTGGTGCATCTAGGGGTCTTTGACAAGGGGATCCCTTTTCACCTTATCTTTTTATTATTATGGATGAGGGATTGGGAAGAATATTGAAATATCACCTAAGATAAGGGCTTATTAGAAGTTGGAGTTGGACAGACAACTTGCCTACTCAAACTCATTTACAATTCATGGATGACACTACCTTATTGGGAATTGCTATTGTTACCTGATTTTGCTTTCAGCTCAATCAAGTAGAGTTGAGATTGTGTTTGTAATTAAAAGATAAAAGGTATACATTCAAGGGTAAAAGCAAGAAGTTGGGTCCACGAAGAGGGGAAGTTTCGGCTAAAAAAAATCTCATAGAAAACATGTATGCATTATTAAAAAAATGTGTGTACATTATGCTTCAATTACTTGAGCCTAAAAAAATTGCATGCACTAAAAAGAGTACACATTATATAACATGTATGCATTTTATAACATGTACAAGTCATTTATTTAAAAAATTAAAAAATGCGTACATGTTTCTAAAAAGTATTTAATTTTTTAAATAATCAAGCAAATAAAGAACATGTATGTATTTTGTAACGCGTATGCATTTTTAAAAATGCATATGAATTTTTAAAATTTTGAATCCCCAACCCATATGTTGCCTTGGTTTTGGGCTCCGGAAAGGTTTGGAAACCTGACCCTTAGCCTTTGACCTACAACTAAAAAACTAAGGCAGGTTCAAGAGAAATGTCCAACTTTGACAATATGGATGTCAGACTTTTTTTCTAAATCAATCTAGAAATTAAAACCCATTAAAGAACACGATATCTAATTTCCAAATATATATTTTTTTTTAAAGAGTGAATTATATTTATTATTTCTTAATTAATTTCTAAGCAAATTAGTCCATAAACTTGAAATATCAGACTTTTTCATTTTTTAATACCTTGTTTTTGGTTAATTTTCTTGTAAATATTTTTTATATGGCATCAATCTTTAGACAATTCTCTACATAATGAAAAAAAAAGATTCAAAAAATGTTTAGTTTAGGTCCAATTATGTTGTCTGTACACGTTGATTTTTAAAAACAACAATTAAGACCAATAAAAAATCAATTAAAAAAAAATATTCAGAAAAAAATTACAAAAAAATATCCTCATCAATATTCATATTGTTAGCTATATTTACCCAAAAGGAATTAGAAAAATAATTTTATTTGGGTCAAAAAGTAGTGTTCGTACACATGTAAGGTATGGTAAAAAAATGACTTTTAAAAAGTGGTTTTTATACATCCCTATCAAAATTCAATTTCTATCATCTGGGTATTTGAATAAATTGCATATTTGGAAACTACATTCAAAATTCAAAATTTCATATTACTAAATTTTTTTATAATTCATTGTGTGAGTGCCTCAAATTTTCAGTCCAAGTGTGACAAATTCTGAAAAAATAACAAAAACACCCACTTTTTGAGCTTTTTGTGGACCCAACTTCTTGCATCAACCCTCAAGTCTGTTATGTTATATCCATATGCATAAAAAAAATTATCAACTAGATTGCATTATTACATTATGCAAATGCACACAACAAAGAAGAGAGAGAGAACAAATGTTGCATAAAGGTTGTTTTTATTGATAATCATAAATGTATGATGTCCCACATAAGTCATGGGACTAACTCTTTTAATGCAGTAAAAGAAATAGACTATACATTTATAAATACATAAAAGTAAAAATGCATATGGAAAGAAAGGGGATCCGTCATTTCCTGAATGACAAATCCCAGTTGAGTTGAGTTGCACCTACTTTAGCCCCTCTTGCTTGTCCAACCTCTAGTTCTCCAAGGTTGCTTGCATGTGAGGAAAATTTTGTTAGAGCTCGGTACCACCAATCTTTACATGTGCAACATCTACAAACATATAGCCTAATCCTCATAAAGCATTGAAATAGACTGCATATCACAAATGTCTAGGAAAACATAAAGGTTATCATAAACATCCATCATATGCTCTATTTTATCTAAGATGTTTGTTCATTGTGCAGGTATAGGTGAAATTCTCATTGTTGAATTATTTGTATTTAATATTATAGCATGTGGAGTGAAATGGGCTTCCACAAGGGTTGAACCCAACATGTTGCCCTCTTGTTTCACTTGAGAGGGGTGATCACAAGTTGGGTCATCTATGTGACCCTTGAAGACAAGTTTTGCATAACTATGACTATATTGATGACATACAGTCACCTTATTAATAAAGGCTTTCCCTTATCAATAAGAAGTTTTCCATTCCATCAACATAGTCATGATTCAAAAGTTGGCCATCAAGAATTCCATGGTTATTTTCATGAATAAGACAGTATGGGCATGATAAAAGGAAATTGCAAAGTTTAAATGTTCAATCAAAAGTCTATATATGCTTGTTTCCAAGATAACATCTATGACAGAAGTCTATCACAGTGAATTGCAAAAGGTGACTGCCACAAGATAATGAAATAGTTTGAAAAGGTTTAAAACTCAAATGCATAGGTCATGATGTTATTCTTAAAAACAATGATAAATGATAGTAGAAAGAACAATGACAATCTTGGATGATGGCAATACATAATGATAAAGGATGGTGAATTTATTAAAGAGTAAATCACAAATCACCCAGAGTATAGACTGTGTGTGGCAGTTAAGGCTTTCCATAGATATCTTAGTACAATCCCAAATGCCCATGGTAAAGGGCAAGACCTCCAAACACATTGAATTCATGGGAAACAAAGTTTGACAGTTCATTAAAAGGAAAAGAGCTATCATTGAGGACGTTGAAGAACTTAGGGTAAGCTTTGGAGAACCAAGTAAAAGCAAATTTTGAGCAAAGAGGCATCAACCATGGATGCCTTGAAGAGTATCGAACAGAAAAGGGAGAGTACCAATAGTGACTTCAAGAGCAAGTGAGTAGTTTTATACTTCAATAAGGTTTTGATGACAAAGTATCATGATAAGTAGGAAAAGGTACAGTGATCTTTATCAATGTTTGAAGTAGAACAAAAGAAGCACTTGACCTCTATCACTTTCAAGTCTAAACAAAATGGATATAGTGAAGTCAATTCTTTTCACTGTCAATGTACATGGAGAATGGTTCACTTTCATCTTCATTTATAGGTCATAAAAGGATTTCTCTCAACAAACAGGCATAGTGAGTTCTCATAGACAGTTCATGAGACAATGAGGTATTGAAGATTACTGTAGTGGAAGATATCATAGGGGCAATTGACAGTGATAATGTTGGAAAAGGTCTATGGACATGGCAAGGTCTGCATCATTTTATTTAATGTAAATACACTGAGTGATAAAGGAGGTGACTCCTAAGATATCACAATAATGATAGGGACACCATTATGTATTAAAGACACACTAAAGAACGCTGCCACTTTTGGTCACTAGGATTATCATCTATTGATAAGGTAATACAGAGCCATTTCCACTTTTGAAAGCTACAAATGTATCTTCCATTATGTTGATATCATATATTATATATATGTGAGGAAGCTAAGAGAAGAGAACTTCAAAATCAACTTCTTACAAGGTATAGGCATGTGAAGGTATTGCCAATACATAGGAATATATAATGTAGCACGAAGATTTAGTTTCAATAGGAAGGTTTTGATGAGAGGGTTCTTTTTGATACAATACAGGTCTATGCAAAGTTGTCAAATCCCTAAAACACACAAGAGTCATATTCACTAGAGGAATAGATTGCAGTAAAAGCATTATCATGAGTTGAATAGTCAAGAAGTGTGTCTGAGAAAATAAGCATTTCATAAAATGGGCACAGAGCACTTCCTGTGAGTCACTAGTAGGTTCATTAAAAGTTGGAAATAACTAAAGGGAAAATTCAAAACAAGATAAACCCAAAATGCTCACATGGAAGAAAGCCCTCGAATTCCCTATAGGCAAGATGTAAAGCCGCGACCATGAAGGTTAAGAAACTCTTTTATATTTTCTACAAAAACACATAGCTATGACATTGAAATGCAAAAAATTCCAAGAGATATGCAGAGAGTGTACAAAGTGAAAGTCACCGCTTGTCGCTTTTGTTAAAATCTTCAATTTTTTGCTATAGGAGCATCGAGCATATGGAATACACATTTTTTTTGAAAAAATAGAGCTCAAGCAAGCATGATTTATACAAAAGATAAAAGGAAATGAAAAGTTTTGCTCGCAAGAAGCTCACCATGCCTTTTGTTGCACAAGAAATGGGTCCAAAATCTGCCATGAAAGTGCCTACAGGAAGCCATCAAACCCTATGTCAGCAGGTAGAAAACTCCAGAAAGCTCGATGTTGCAAAATGAAATGCCTTGCAACTTTTGGGGTTGGTTTTTGTTGCTAGGGTTTCATAACCCTAAAGCACATGCCAATAGGAATTGAGGCATTTTAGGCCTTTCATTTTATTTTTGCAATGAAAACTAATATGCTTGTGGGCTTTCATGCCTAGTAAACTTTATGAACCCCTTGTATATGCTAAGTGTAAATTCCTTCATAACTTGTATTATCTTTGCATTGTTTTCCTCATAGGTTGAATTAGAGCCCTTATTATTTTTCATTTCACTTTGAGATGTAAAGCATTTGACTAAGTGATATGTTATAAATCACTTAGTTAAGTGCTATTTTTAATGAAAAAATGAAGTATTATGCCTTGTAAATGCATTAAAGAGGATTTAGTTAAGTTTTTATGCCTTGCAAGCATATAGAAGAAGTTAGAGAGGTTAGTTGGCATATGGAGAGGATGTAGGGAAATTTACTTTCTTTTTGGAGGGAATGATGGTATATAGGAGGTGGTTTATTATACCTTCATGATGGACATGGTCAAAGTTGACCTTTTCAACATTTTGGAGCCTTTTGGAGGAGATTTAGGAGCTATATTTTTGGCTTTATTATTGCATACGACCAAGAAGGTTCTAGGTCCTATTTTGGTGGATCTTGGATGAGGATGGACATAGTCACTTCACTACTCAGTTGTGAAGTTAGTTCTTGTTATTTTTTCTAATTTGTGACTTCTTTTGAGTATTTGGAGAAAAAGACAGTGTTTTGTAGCTCATTCGACATGTATGATAGTGGATACCTTGGAAATCAATGAAATTGAGTTATTTTGCCTTCTCATTTTCTACTTTATTGTGTGAATTTTAGTTGATTGATGAGATTACTTGTGAATTTTGTACATTTCCTTGTAGTTTTGTCTCATGGTAGCACCTTTTTGCAGAAAAGTATGTATGTTGTAGGTTATAAGTTGTGTTATGAATGAAAATGCTTTTAGTTTTGAAATTTATTTCCTTCTAAGAGTTTAGCTTTAAAACCTTCTTATGAAACACTTATGCAAGAAACATACAAAATTGAGTTGTGTAAGACAAGCTCTGTCATTGTTTGAACTATGTGTGTAAGTTATGTTTATAGGTCTTAGTTAGTGTTTTCGTGCATCACCTTTTTAAAGCTTTCAGTTTTTTTAGTTAATGTAATCTTCTTTCCCCTTTTCCTTGGAAAATCATTAGATTTGTTTAGGTGATTACCATTTAGGAGCCACCCTTCTCTAGAGGTCCATTCTAAGTTTAGGTAGCCCATATCCTAGGAATGTTCCCATGTTCCTCCAAAGTGTTAAAATATGCAACTTAGCAAGGGTGCAACTTTGAGAGACAATAGTTTTTGGCACGCCCAGTGGGGCAAATTGAACTATCATAGTTCAATATTTATCCATACATTGTTGGTATTTGCTATGTATGCCAACAATATCTACCTTTGGAGGAAATTTTCTCACACACTTGACCACTTCAAGTTATTCTAATGGTTTCAAGAAAACTAGTGTTGGTATGTTATCATTTTTTGCAAAAAATCAATTTTTATAATTTTGATTTTTAGTCATTTCTATGAGTTACCAGCTTGCTTGAATTCTGCACCATGTCTTTTTTCCATGGATATATGATTTATAACCCCCCATTTCATGAAAATGTTGCTTACACCACTTCCTACAAGCCATACCAAGCAGGATTTACTATTGGTTTTGTCCCAAATAACCCACCACCAACAAGTTGCCAGCATTTGCATTATACTTTCCACCCATCCACCCCTACTCAACCATCATGGCAGCCAATAGTTGCTCAAAATAAGCTTCAAGAAACCTATTTTATGCCAAACCAGCACATTCAATGTCTTGTTTAGTTCCAAAGTGATGAAAAAAAAGAGATTGCAAACATCAAGAGCATATTGCTTGATTGGACTAAGGAACTGAATGAGATCAAGAGGCAACAAGCATACGATTTGCAGTAGGAGGAAATGGTTTATCAATCTTATCTTCATGAGTAGAAATTGAAGGGACAAAAGAGATAGCATGAGGAAGAGTTTGCAAAGGAGGTGGTGGCAAAAGAAGAAGAGAGGGAGCTTTTGTTTTCCCAGAGGTTGGAAGTTTAACCAGATCTCACATTTCCAAATCCATTTTTTGAGAAAGAATTACTCGAGTTCAAGATACCAAGTTTCAAACAAGGTAAGTCTCTTGAGCTTCATAAGTCTTCCAAATTTGATATTTCAAGCTTCAAGGGTCCTTCTTCATTTAAAAAGTCTATTATTGAGCAAGTTCAACTCATTAATCCTCCAAAGCAGCTCTTTGAATATCCTATTCCCCTTCAGGAAAATCAACAAAGTTTCCAAGTTTCATTTTCTAATCATCCCTCTTGTCTTCTTAGTGGATAAAATAAGGAGGTTTCAAAGGTAATTTCGGAGTCTTTTGTTGAGTTTTCACTTTTACATGATGAAGAGAATGAAAAAACAAACCTGCAACAAAGGAGTGATGAGCAAAAAGGGTTGGGACAATAATGTGTAAAGCAAGTGGATGGTAATGAGGAGGAATATTTGGTCTACTTGTTTGACCAGATGCCTTGTTTTGTTGATAAAGAGGAAGTTTTGAATTAATATGAAGTTGGAGCTCTTAGTGAGCTGCTGGTTTGTAAAGGAAAACATGAGTATGAAATCTTAACTCTTGATGAAGAAAACATAATTAGTCCCTCTATTCAAAAAAGCAAGGAATAAATTGAGGACACTTTTTGGGATGTGTTGGAAGATTTTTGCTCAAACTTGGACATCAAACCAACACCTTCCAAAGAGGAGATCCATGAGCGACAATAAGAAAGTGAGGCAATCATGATTCACAATCAGTCACAAGATTCAATTCTTTTGAATCAACAAGAAGATGTAGCATCTTTCCATGAACAACAAGCCAACAGGGGCAGTTCAACCTTTGTCATTTCAAGAGGTTGTCCTATTAGACACCTAGCAATACTAGAGGCCACTAAAGTTTCATAAGTTATGCTTGCAACCAAGCATAAACATATAGTTGAATATGAAAGCATTCAACCTATCCATCCACTTCGAAACATAAGTTTGCTTGACCAAGATGAGAAGGTAAGTGGAGGCATTTTCATTTTCAAAGAGGTATGGCATCAACTAGTTGAAAGTTTGTCATTTCTCTATCTCCTCTTAGCTGATCATAAACATGTGAAGGATTGTAAGCTCATCAAGAAAGGGAGTTATTTTAGACAACTAGTTAATGGGTTTGTTTGACCAACTTCTTTGCTGGTTAGAATAGGTTAGAGTAGGCTTCAGTCTAGTTTTCCTTTCCTCCAAGTGTTTTTTGCATAGTTAATTAGTTTTTCTGAATGTTTTGGTAGTTGGAATGATTTTTCAAGGTGTTTTACACTGTCTGATGAGTTATAACAATGTGCAAGACTATTTTTTCAATTCTTGTCAAGTTCCTATTGACTCTATGCCCTATGTATAGGTTTAGGAAACTGGTCAAGATGTTTAGCAACCAAACATTTAATAGATGTCACTAAAAATGTTACCCGATTTTACTTCTAGCTCAATTAGGTAGAGTTATGAGATTGTGTTTGCAATTAAAAGATAAAAGGTATGCATTCAAGTATGTTATGTTATATCCATATGTAGAAAATAAATTATCAACTAGATTATATTATTAGATTATGCAAACGCACACAACAAAGAAGAGAGAGAGAACAAATGTTGCACAAAGGTTGTCTTTATTGATAATCATAAATGTATGGTGTCCCACACAAGTTGTGGGACTAACTATTTAATGCGGTAAAAGAAATAGACTATACATTTATAGATACATAAAAGTAAAAATTCATATGGAAAGAAAGGGGATCCATCATTCCTGACTGAGGAATCCCAGTTGAGTTGAATTGCATCTGCTTAAGCCCCTCTTTCTTTTCTAGCCTCCAGTTCTCCAAGGTTGCCTACATGTGTGAGGAAAAGTTTGTTAGAGCTCGGTATCACCAATCTTTACATGTGCAACATCTACAAACATATAGCCTAATCCTCATAAAGCATTGAAATAGACTGCATATCACAGATGTCTAGGAAAACATAAAGGTTATCATAAACATCCATCATATGCTCTATTTTATCTAACATATTTGTTCATTGTATAAGTATAGGTGAAATTCTTATTATTGAATTATCTGTATTTGATATTATAGCATGTGGAGTGAAATGGGCTCCCACAAGGGTTGAGCCCAACATGTTGCCCTCTTGTTTCACTTGAGAGGGATAATCACAAGTTGGATCATCTATGAGACCCTTGAAGACAAGTTTTGCATAACTATGACTATATTGATGACGGATAGTCACCTTATTAATAAAGGCTTTCCCTTATCAATAAGGATTTTCCATTCCATCAACATAGTCATGATTCAAAAGTTGGCCATCAAGAATTCCATGGTTATTTTCATGAATAAGACAACATGAGCATGATAAAAGGAAACTGCAAAGTTTAAACGCTCAATCAAAAAGTCTACATATGCATGTTTCCAAGATAACATCTATGATAGAGGACTATCATAATGAATTGCAAAAGGTAACTACCACAAGATAATGAAATAGTTTGAAAAGGTTTAAAACTCAAATGCATAAGTCATGATGTTATTCTTAAAAACAATGATAAATGACAGTAGAAAGAACAATGACAATCTTGGATGATGGCAGTACATAATGATAAAGGATGGTGAATTTATTAAAGATTAGATCACAGATCACCCAAAGTATAGACTGTGTGTGACAGTTAAGACTTTCTGGAGATATCTTAGTGCAGTCCCAAATGCCCATGGTAAACGGTAGGACCTCTTAACACATTGAACTCACGAGAAACAAAGTTGGGACAGTTCACTAAAAGGCAACAAGCTATTATAAGAGTATAGAATAGAAAAGGGGCACTATCAATAGTGACTATAGGAGCAAGTGAGCATTTTTATACTTCAATGAGGTTTTGATGCCAAAGTATCATGATAAGTAGGAAAAGGTACAATGGTCTTTGCCACTATCTGTAGTAGAACAAAAGAAGCACTTGACCTCTATCACTTTCAAGTCTAAACAAAGTGGATACAATGAAGTCAAGTCTTTTCACTGTCAATTTCCATGGAGAATGGTTCACTTTCATCTTCATTTGCAGGCCATAAAATGATTTCTCTCAACAAACACACACAATGAGTTCTCATAGACAGTTCATGAGACAATGAGGTATTAAAGATGACTATAGTGGAAGATATCATAGGGGTAGTTGATAGCGATGATGTTGGAAAAGGTCTATGGACATGGCATGGTCTGCATCATTTTCTTTAATGTAAATAGATTGAGTGATAAAGGAGATGACTCCCAAGACATTACAATAATGATAGGGAAAACATTATGTATTAAGGGCACACTAAATTAAGAACATTGTCATTGTTGGTCACCAGGATTATCATCTATTGATAAGGTAATATAGTGCCATTTCCACTTTTGAAAGCTACAAATGTATCTTCCATTATGTTGATATAAAATATCATATATATGTGAGGAAGGTAAGAGAAGAGAACTTCAAAATCAACTTCTTACAAGGTATAGGCATTTGAAGGAATTGCCAATACAAAGGAATATATAATGTAGCACGAGGATTTAGTTTCAACAAGAAGTTTTTGATGAGAGTTCTTTTCAATATGGTACAATTCTATGCAAAGTTGTCAAAGCCCTAAAACACATGAGCCATATTCATCAGAGGAACAATCTACAGTAAAAACATGATCATGAGTTGAATAGTCAAGAAGTGTGTCTAAGAAAATAAGCATTTCATAAAATGGGCACAGAGCACTTCCTATGAGTCATCAGTAGGTTCACTAAAAGTTGGAAATAACTAAAGGGAAAATGAAAAACAAGATAAACCAAAAATGCTCACATGGAAGAAAGCCCTCAAATTCCTTGTAGGCAAGTTGTAAAGCCACGACCATGAAGGTTGAGAAATTCTTTTATATTTTCTACATAAACAAATAGTCATGACATTGAAATGCAAAAAATTCCAAGAGAAATGCAGAGAGTGTACAAAGTGAAAGTCACAACCAACCGCTTTTGTTAAAATCTTCAAATTTTTGCTATAGGAGAAGCATCAAGCATATGGGATACAATTTTTTTTTGAAAAATAGAGCTCGAGCAAGCATGATTTATACAAAAAATAAAAGGAAATGCAAAGTTTTTCTCTCAAGAAGCTCACCATGCCTTTTGTTGTACAAGAAATGGGTGGAGAAACCCACTGTGATTCCAAAATCTCCCATGAAAGTGCCTACAGGAAGCCATCAAACCCTATGTTGGCAGGTAGAAAACTCCAGAAAGCTCGACGTTGCAAAATGAAATGCCTTGCAACTTTTGGGGTTGGTTTTTGTTGCTAGGGTTTCATAACCCTAAAGAACATGCCAATAAGACTTGAGGCATTTTAGGCCTTTCATTTTATTTTTGCAATGAAAATTAATATGCCTAGTAAACTTTATGAACCCCTTGTATATGCTAAGTGTAAATGCCTTCATAACTTGTGTTATCTTTGCATTGTTTTCCTCATAGGTCAAGTTAGAGCCCTTATTATTTTTCATTTCACTTTGAGATGTAAAGAATTTAACTAAGTGATGTGTTATAAATCACTTAGTTAAGTGTTATTTTTAATGTAAAAATGAAGTATTGTGCCTTGTAAATTCCTTAAAGAGGATTTAGTTAAGTTTAATGTCTTGCAAGCATATAGGAGAAGTTAAAAAGGTTAGTCGACATATGGAGAGGATGTAGGGCAATTTACTTACTTGTTGGAGGGAATGGAGGTATATAGGAGGTGGTTTGTTATGCCTTCATGATAGACATGGTCAAAGTTGACCTTTTCAACATTTTGGAGCCTTTTTGGAGGAGATTTAAGAGCTATATTTTTGGATTTATTGTTGCATTGACCAAGAAGGTTCTAGGTCCTATTTTTGGTGGATCTTGGATGAGGTTGGAGATAGTCACTTCACTACTCATTTGTGAAGTTAGTTCTTACTTGTTCTTTTTTCTGCTTTGTGATTTCTTTTGAGTCTTTGGACAAAATGACAGTGTTTTGTAGCACATTTGACATGTATGATAGTGGATACCTTGGAAATCAATGAAATTGAGTTATTTTTCCTTCTCATTTTCTGCTTTATTATGTGCATTTTAGTTGATTGATGAGATTACTTGTGAAGTTTGTACATTTCCTTGTAGTTTTATCTCATGTTAGCACCTTTTTGCAAAAAAGTATGTATGTTGTAGGTTATAAGTTGTGTTATGAATGCAAATGCTTTTAGTTGTGGAATTTCTTTCCTTCTAATAGTTTAGCTTTAAAACCTTCTTATGAAACACTTATGCAAGAAACATACAAAATTGAGTTGTGTAAGCCAAGCTCTATCATTGTTTGAACTGTGTATGTAAGTTATGTTTATAGGTCTTAGTTAGTGTTTTGGTGCATCACCTTTTTAAAGCTTTCAATTTTTTTTTGTTAATGTAACCTTCTTTCCCCTTTTCCTTGGAAAATCATTAGATTAGTTTAGGCGATTACCATTTAGGAGCTAGCCTTCTCTAGAGGTTCATTCCAAGTTTAGGTAACCCACAGCCTAGGAATGTTCCCATCTTCCTCCAAAGTGTTAAGTTTTGCAACTTAGCAAGGGTGCAACTTTCAGAAAAAATAACTATAATAAATGAGGCGAATAACTTCAGGCGTGCTTTGGATATCTATCTTGTTGCTTCAAGGTAGAAAATCAATGAAATTAAGTGCTCCATTTTCTTCTTCAATACTCCTCCCCTGATTCGGTCTCAAATTTCTCAAATCCTTAGATTTCAAATTGGGACTCTACCTTTTATGTATTTGGGTGTTCCACTATATGTGGGCCCACTATCAAGGGGGACTTGGAAAAGTGTGGTGGACAAGTTCTGAAAGTGAGCTAGCCATTGGATTGTTAGATGGTTATATTTTGTAGGGAGAGTTCTTTTATTAAAAGCAGTGGCTCATGTTATTCCTATTTATAGGTGCATAGTGCAAATGGCTCTTGTAAGTTTCATTAAGGAGTTGGATGCTCTATCTAGACAATTCTTATGGGTAGGGAATTTAGCCTCCTTGAAGTGGAGTTTGGTCAAGTGGGAGAATATATGTAGGCCTAAATAGATGGGGGGGTGAGGTTTGCAATATTTTGTCCTTAGAGGTCAAGCTTTAGCAACCAAGCTTTATTGGAGGTGGTTCTCTAATCAGGATCAATATTGGGCTAAGATCATTTCTTCTAAGTGTCTAAGAGGTATAGATAGGAATGTTGTACCTAGGATCTCCCTGTGAGGTAAAGGATCTATGATTTGGGACAATCTTAAAAGAGGAACCAACTTAATCAATAAAGGTTCATTTCAGATTTGTAATAGAGGTTTTGAGGCCCTCTTCTAGTTAGATTCTTGGGGTGGTCATCCTCCAATCATGATCAATTATCCACAACTTCATAACCTTTGTCAGAATTCCATAGAGATTAGATGGAGCCAACTGGAGGATTTCAAAGAGGCAAAGATCTTGGGGGAATTGGAGGTTTTTAAGTGGAAGGAATCTAATGCATGGCCACCAAGGAGCTTAGAGGAGGATCGTGAAGAGTTGTTTCAAAATTTAGTTGATCGTGTATGCAGTTCTTTGATGAAGAGAGGAATCTTGGCTTGGAGTCTGGATCCTAAGGGGTTTACTTGATGTCCATTGGATATTAGGAGTTGGATAGGAAAAAATATGGAGGGTAGGAAATCCCTTGGTGGAAATATGTGTGGAATAAGTTTGTGTGGCCTAAATGCAACTTTTTCCTTTGGTTAGCTACTCGAGATAGGTTTATCACATGGGACAATCTTAAAAAGAGGGGTTTTTAGGGCCCATGTGTTTGCTATATATATGGCAATAGTGAGGAACCCTTACCTCATTTTTTGTTCTAGTGCACCTATTCTAAGACCATTTGACAGCTTTGGTGCGAAGTTTGGAGATTAACATGTATACATGCTTTGTCTCTTGTTGAAATTTGGAGGACTTTGGTGCACCCTCTTGCTAAGAAATTCTTCCTCCAAGTGGGTTGGGATATTGGGCCCTCATGTATCATTTGGAAAGTCTAGTTGGAGAGGAATCACAAGCTGTTTTAGGGAGGGAGATTGGAGGCTCATCAAATTTGGCAAATGATTCTTGGTATGGTTCAGGAAACTATCTGAGATAAGTGTGAGATGGATACCCCTCCAGATTCTAAAGAGAGGGAGTTGATGCAAAGTTTGGGTTTAGATGGTGATGGTATCAAGAAATATTTCCCTAGAGGGAGGAGGCCTCTCAATAGGAAAATCCAGTAGGATGGTAGGTGGAGACCACCTCTAGCTAGTGTCTTGAAGATTGACACTGATGGCTCTTCCAGAAGTAATCCTAGATACATTGGGGTTGGAGGAGTGGGAAGAGACAATTTAGGGGAGATAATCTTCTTATTCTCAATCTTTCAAGTATATGAGACTAATAACTTTATGGAGGCCCTTGCTATCATTATTGCACTAGAAAATTGTTGTGCTTTGGAGTGGTGTAGGGTCATAGATGTGAGTTGAAATTAAAATTTTGATATGTATGTTGAATGAGAGAAGTTTGGATGGTGTAAATTGGCAATTGGAATTAGTGGTTCAACAAATTCATCGCATTATAAATTCCTTCAATTGGGTATCCTTTGTCCATATCGCACAAGATTGGAACAAGGTTGCAGAATATTTGGAAAAATGGGCCTCATAATATAGGGGTAGTTGGAGAGTTGAAGGATGAGAGCTTCTGCCTATGGGTTGTGCCCAGAAGTTGAGATTGTTGATTCAGGAAGATATTCAGGAGTATTGAGAGGTGGTGTTGAGGGTCTAGTTAGATTTGTTCTCAGTGGTGTTATTCTCAATTCATAGGGTGTGCTTGTTGGGCCCTTGCTAGATAGTCTTATTTTCCTTGATTGTATTGCTAGTTTTTTCTAAATAAATAAAAAAATTGCCCCCTTTTTTAAAAAAAAAGGAAATTGAAAAATGTGTTTAATGAAATAAATTAAAAAAATATTTTATTTTACCTTGCAAAACAATTTATCATTATGAAGAGGACTTTAAGGAGAGGAGTGAGTCCTAGTCTCGCCCAAATCCTATGTGCTAGTAGGGGCCTATCATCCCAAACTCTCACCATACTGTAGGAGATATAAGCCAATATCAATGCTCTATGTGAGAAAATAGTTGCATAAGAACAATGAATAGTGGAATTGTTGAGACAAAAGAAGTAGGGGAAAAATTATAATACAAGCATAACAATTGAGGATCTTGTTTGAGAATTCAATGAGCCTACGTATCAGGAATATGAAATTAGCTCTATAATTCCCACCTATAGTCGTTTGCTAGAAGGGTAGCAATGGGAAGTGGGAAAGGAACAATTGATTATATAATTGAAGAAAATGCAAGCTCCTAATTTTGGTGGGATGGGAGGTGGAGATGCAACGAAAGAATGGTTAATTAGAATGAATAAGTATTTTGGGTTGCTAGAGTCAAATTCCAATACTAAACTCAAATTGTCATCTATCATCTAGAAGGAGAAGTTTCACTATGTTGGGGCCACCTATTGGAGATTAAAAAGTATGATTTAAGCCATCTAACTTGGAATAAGTTTACAAAGATATTCCATAAGAATTACCTATTGACTCATCATTGGGATCAAAAAATGATGGAATTCCACTCACTACACTAACAAGGAATGTTTGTAGTAGAGTTTAAAGCTAAGTTCAAGGGCCTACTCCACCACGTCCAATATATGAAGGAAGAATAGGACCATGTAATTTTTTTTATCTTGGGTCTAAATAAGAACCTTTTATTTTCAATCAAACTCACTTGATCCAAAAACTTGAACTAATCCATTGAAGTAGCCCTAGTTGCTGAAGAAAAATAGAAAAGTAAGCAAGAACAAAAATAAAAGTGTCATTCATCCAATTACTTTGACAATAAAAATGAGGAATTCCAATAAACTACATCTATGGAGAAGGCTTCTTGAAGATTTAAAAGAGGTCAAAACTATAAAAGGAACCGTGGGTCATAAGGATAGAGGAATATGGATGATAAAAGGAAAAGAAGATCAAGGTAAAGGGCACAAATCGATTCCCCTAGAGACAAGGAATTCAAAAGAGTAGGTCCAATGGAAAGATGTTGGACATGTGGAGGTGACCACTATTAGGAATAAGGTGTCTCAAATTCTGATAATTCCTAGCATTATTGTTTATTTAATTATTATTTATTGCCTATGTTATAATATTATTTTATGCACATCTAGTAATGTCATTTTGTTGGAGTTGACTCAGAGTGGTGGCATCTTACATGTAAGGTGACTAGATGTCATGTGAACCACACATGGAAAATATTTGTCCCATTTTGTAGAAGTTAATTTATGTCAATTGCCAAGTTTAACTATGATAGGAACTCTGACAATGTAAGAGTTAGAGATCGAAACTACTATGATAAGTGGAGTTGTGCATGTAGGTGCATTACATCCAATGTTCAGTTTATCTTCATGTAGGCACCTTATATGTTAAGTGGATTCCTTGTATGTGCAGTGTGTAGGTGGTAGGTTTTCTATTTGGATGTGTAGTCACTAAAGAAGGTGTTTGCATGTCAATCTTGAGTCTTGCATCCATGCAATCTTGTTGAAGGTGACATGTGGATTTCTAGGCATACCATTTTGGAAGCATCTGATTATGCACTATAAAATCCTATATATTTAGTTATTTGGTTGAGTTATATGGTGACTTGAATTTATAAGTACTGTTATTTTGCCAAAATTATTCCAAAATTGAAACTCTTATATTCTCATTAAAGAAACTTTCTCTACAAGTGTATGTAACCAATCATTTAGTATAATACATTAAGAAAGATTTTGGAGTGTGATATTTTTACATCCCAAAAAGGTTTTCCTGATGTATATATTGTGTTGTATGCATTTATATGTGGTGATGTTTTTATATTTACTATAATGTGCATCTTCTTCACAATAATTGTTTAAATATTTAAAAAAAAATCTCAATCTTTCCTTAATACATTGGTCTAGGAAGCATTTCCACATACCTTGCTTCCTTTCAATCACTACAAAAATGAGTGCCCATGAAGCTTAGAAAAAACCACGAAGCCACCCACCCAGATGTATGTAACTATGGATAATTTTCAAGCCAACAATCAAGCATCACTCATAGAGCTTCAAGGTACACTTCATGGCCGACCCATTTCTATTTTGGAAAACTTATGTCACAATTATATATCTATTTCTCCTAATGTAATAATAAAATGTAAACTTGATCATAAAAAGGAAAATGGAGGTAGAGTTTGGGCCTAGTAAGACTCAAAAGATCAAATTCTACCTAGAAGAAGTTAAAATTGACCTAGGTATTATTAGATCCAAGGTAAACCTATGGGTCACTCGTGATCTTATGACCTACTCCTAAGGATGGATTGGTTTAAGAAGCACCAAGCCAAGTTGGAGTACCATGATAAGAAGATTGAGTATTTAGATGATTAATGGAAACCAATGGTACTGATCTTGTCCATGCAGACCAAGAAGGAATCAAGGAAGGGAAATAAACCCTATCTAGTAAAGGTAGAGGAGGGTAGCGAAGACCCAAATCCTAGTATATAAGATCATTCAATTCTCTAGGAATTCCAAGATCTCTTTTCGAAGAGTTTTCAAGCTTACCTCCTAAGTGACGAATGCATTTTTCCATCAACTTATTTTCATGGGTTGATTCCATTTCAAAGGCCCCCTATAGAATGAATACTACCAAAATATAAGAGCTTAAGATGTAATTTCATGACAATGGAAAACAGATTGATTAGGCCTAGTGTGTCTTCATGGGGGGTTGCAATGTTGTTCATTAAGAAAAAGGATGGGATTCCAATTGTGCATCGAATATTAGATGTTCAATAAGGTGACAATCCAAAATAGATATCCCCTCCTCAAATTGATGTTGAATATGGTGACAATCCAAAATAGATATTTGACCAAATGAAGGGAGTTGATGTCTTCTCTAAAATAGATCTAAGGTTAGGATATCACTAGGTAATGATTAGAGAGGAGAATGTTCCAAAAATATCTTTTCAAACTAGGTATAGTCATGTTATGAGTTCTTAGCCATACCTTTTGGTCTAAAAAATTCCCTTTCAACTTTTATGAGCCTCATAATTCGTGTATTTGATGATTACTTGGATAAATTTGAGTTAGTTGGTGTTTTTAGATGATATTCTAGTCTACTCCAAGAATCTCCAAGAACATGAGGAGCATTTAAGAATAGTGTTGCAAAGGTTGAGCAAGCATAAATTATATAGGAAATTGTCTAAGCATTCCTTCTTCCAACCTCATATACACTATCTTGGACATATTATATCAACTTAAGGAATTTCAATGGACCTAACAAAAATTCAAGCAATTGTACATTGGACTATCCCTAAGAATGTGGAAAAGGTGAGAAGTTTCACAAGATTACTGGGATACTATCGAAGGTTTGTAAAAAACTTCTCTAAGGTATCCAAACTCATAACCTCTCTTCAAAAAAAGGGAAAAATAATTGAATAGATTGAGGAATGTAACATTATGTTCCAACAATTGAAGGAGGCTCTTGCCACCATGCTAATATTGTAAGTGTTTGAACTAGAAAAAAATATTGTAGTCTAGACAGATGCCTCTCTAGATGGGTTAGGAGGAAGTATCAATGAAAAAATTGTGTATGGAGGTAGGTGCATTCCTTTCATTTCAAGATTGAACAATATTTGATCTAATTGAATTAGTCAAAGGAGAAGAAGTTGAGTCAATTGAACTTGGCTAAGATCATGTTGATGAAGCCAAAGTGGATCCAAGTCCATTACTAGATCCATCATAAACTACTTTTGAGTCTATTGAATCAAAGGATCATGAAATTAACTACCCTATCCAAAACTTGGAGCTAGTTGCATGTGTGCATGCATTAAATTTATGAAAGCACTATTTGGTATGAAGATTGTTTAAATTGAACAATGACCACAAGGAATTATAATTATTATTCACATAGCCCAATTCAAATGCTAGATAAAGAAGATGGTTGGAATTCCCAAGTAATTATGAGATATATATATATATATTTCATATGCTAAAAGAAAATAAAATGCGGTTGTGGATGCCTTAAGCTAGAGGGCTTGACTAGCTACAATCATCTAGCTAAGGTTTGATCTACCAAAAAATATCAAGAAAATGCATGCAAGGGAGCTCTTCTACCAAAAATAAGGTTAGAATTGTGACAAGGGATCAACATATTAGAGTATCATGTGGGAGATGATTGTATCCTTTGTTGTCTACATTGAATTTATATACCTAAAGAAGGAGGTTTAAGATTGAAAATCCTCACAAAATTCCATAATGGGCCCAATCAAGTTCATCATAGGGTGACTAAAATGTATGGGGATTTAAAAATTATTTATTTTTGGCCAATAATGACAAAGGAAAAATGTTCAAAATTCTAGTTATTCAAGGAAAATATTGTCATATTGTAGGAAATCTATATCTTCATGAGATACCTAGTTGATTAGACTAATTAATAGCTAGTTTTCTCTTGTTTAGTTCATTCTTTTAGACATTTCAAGCTGCTTATTTCATAGATATTCCTGAACTTACCTATCTTTTTATATCCTTCATGCAACTTAAACCAAATTTTGATGTATGGAAATATGATTATGGTATGTTGGTAATTGCATAGTTAAATGTGTGAATTTTTATGGAATGCAATATGAATCTATGTTTAATTTATGGTTATTAGTAGTGTGTATATGCTAGATGAACTAACTCCTTACATCCAAGAAGTTAGAGTGAGCAGATTGTAACCCACAACAACTAGGAAGCTCAGCTCACAACCAAAGGATTCCAAGAAGTGTAGGGGAAATTCTAGAATGCTAGGAATGTGACACTTGCAAGAATTAATAGAAGCAATCATTAATGAGGTCAATTGTGAATCACCAAACCATTCAATAAGACAACTAAAGAAAGGAGTCTATAGTGATTAGGAAGCCACCATGATTGTTCTCACAGTGCACATCTTTGTATATCGTTTAAAACAGGGTTCCAATCCTAATTGTTTTCTTTCGTATTTTCAATTATAATTTTAGTTGCATAGACTTTGTCCCTCTCTATTTTATGTGAGAGTGGTAATCTGCATTTAATTTTTGTTTGAGTCCTTATTCCAATAAACCTCCCTCAAACCTATATAGTTGGATCAGTGGTTGAGGAGTAGATATAGCTAGAGGATATGGTTTGATAGAGATAGTTTTTCATTAAATAGACAATACTTTGTTGTTAATTTCCTATTATGCATTCATGAATGAGAAAAATGTCAAAATTCTTGTCAGATTATGAAATCTAGTTATATGCAATGAAGATGCTTCAATTTATTATTATGTTCATTTGATTCAAGGAGTTTGTATTTGAGTTTAATCTATGGATATAGTAACTTGAGCAAGGGCCACTCAAGGTAATTGTTCTCCACCTTAATTTTTGTTGTTACATTAAATGCTTTCATTATTGTATTCATTTAAAATTAGATTCTTCATTTCATGTATATGAAGTAGATCTTGTCTTATAATTTATGTTCTATTTTTTCTCAATGAGTTGTCCTCTAGAGTGATTCAAGTAGTCAAAGGTAAAAGTTACCAATTTAGTTAAATTTAGAGTTCAAGTTTAATAATTAACTAGTCACAGTGTTAAGCTGAAAATACTCGAAGCAATAGTTCCAAGTTTAGCTATTTTCCCTATTGTTGGTATGTGGCGACTGATCATGCTATACTATATATCCCATGGTATACTCTACACCCCAGCATGTATTCTTGCTACTTTTTCGCATCATCACCGAAAAAGGGAAAAATCAACAAAAAAAGAAAAATCCAATTTTGTAGAACCCAAAATTTGGAAGCTTCTAAGCTTGATAAAAAGGGGTTCGGATGGGTGTTACAGAATGATGAAAAACACGATTATTCGCAAGATTGTAATAGGTTTTTGCATTGGATAATAAAATTATTGGATGGCTGCAGTTTGGTGGATGTAGCCCAGATTGGGTGAACGACGTTAAATTCTCTGTGTTATAATTTATTTTGTGTGTGTTTTAGTTTCTTTGTTTATTAATTAAATCTGCATTTAATTGTTAAATATCTACCTTTCTAACCCTAACACCTATTTTACAATTTATGCTTTATTTATTTGTTCACATGTGTAAACCACCTATACTAGATGATATAGGTAGTATAGAGTCTTTGGATGCACATATAGCGCCAACAACTTCACAAGCTTATGTAGCCCTGGTTGATAATTAAATGGAGCCTTTATAAGGGTTTAGTGAACTGTTCAACTAGGAACCACCTCTAAATTATGTCTAACACCAATTTTACTAAGCATTAGTTGGGCCTTATATTTTTCGCACATTTGTCGAGGATGGTGCTACATTCAAGATTCTCCTATATTATTTCAAGCTTTCTTAATTTAGTGTCATGTTTCCAAGAATTAGAATAACTAGGTTGTAATCCATCAACACTAGAATGTTTTACTAACATTGCGCAAGATCTATTGACACAAGAAGTCACGACTATTGTATGTAGAGGCAATGAGATTCTTTGGGAATATTTCTCCCCTCAACACATGAAGCTAAAGAGGATACTGGTGATTAAAGTGAATAGAACAAGGTTATTCTTGAAGAACTTTCCCTAAAACCAACATCCACTATAGATACAGAGGGGAGCTTCCAAATTATGGGTGATGTAGTGGTGGAAGACCCACCATAGCATGTAACTTTTGAGTTCCCCATTGCCAACCCGTAAAGAGCGACTACCTTGAAGAACATACCTCCTTCAACATTAATTGTCTTCTTGAGTTTGGTTACTAAGGATCCAAATAACTTCTTGTTTGAGATTGATGTGTTATGTAGAAGCTATAATTATACAACATATGCACCTAGGCTCAAACTATTTCCATCAACTTGGAAGGATGTTGCTCTAAGATGGTTTATGGGTTTAGGAAAAGATGTTGTTCCAAATTGGCATACTATGAAGACCAAGTTCCTAGAAAAATATCAAGATTAATATAGAGGAAATGATAGGAAGAAAGACACTATTTTTAGAATGACAAAAAATATGAACCACTGGAGGATTATGTAGAAAGATTTTAGTTTTTCCTAAGGCACTCACAAAAATAGACTATCAAATGAATCCCTAAAATTAGTTTTCTTAAGATGGTTTAATGATGATTGCATGGATTCCCTTAACCTCATTGGGGTACGGGACATATCACAATTACCATTTGAAGAAATATGCAAGATCTATAGAAACTACTCAAGCTCTTTCACTAAAAGGACTAGGGTAGACAAGATATCACCAATCAACAAATCATCTAGTGGAGTCTCCGGGGTGGAACCAAGTAATTTGTTGTCAAACATGAAAGAAGATATCATCAGCCATTTGGCTACATAATTGGAAACTCTTCATGTGAAAAAGAAGCAAGAAGAGGCAAAGGAAACCCTTACTGAATATTTCCCTAATTGTAGGCAAAGAAAAGATAATTACAAGTGCAAGGGAGTGGCAAGTATTTCTAAGGATGGGTGAAGGAAAAAAAATTTCAAGCACTGGAGGATGAAGAAGGACAAGTTTTCTACATTTCTCAAAGGAAACCATGGAAGCCAAGACAAGGTATGCTTCAAGATCCTTTGAATTAAAATATGCCATTTCTAGTTAGCAATCCAAATTTCCCTAATTGGAACCCTCAACTTTGGTCAAATACACAAATCCAATGTCAAATTCCTCAACCCAACTAGAATCAACAACAAAAAAATATGTGGCCACAAAAAAACTTCCAAGGATACAACTACAACCCTCAATGGAAACCACAAAAAAACCAATGGTAACCTCAATGGAAAAAGGCCAACAATGGAAAAACCAAAACATGAATTATCAACAACCACAATAGCAAGTCATTATGCCAAACCCAACAAATCTATCACTTTATCCACCTAGAGAACCTTAATTGCTATCCCAACCTACACCTAACCCAAATAAAAAGCATATTCAATAGGACTACACTAACGAAGCTATTCAATACCCTACTTATGGGGTAGAATTGAGTAATGTCCACCTCAGATCACAAAAAATGCTAGCTGGTCCTTCACCCCCTCATATCACTAAATTGGTTGATGAGGAACCACAAACATAGACCTTGGGCAATCCACCTAAGGAGCTTGAGTCAAATCAGGTTAACCAAACCAATTCAAGTCTAGAGCCTCCATTTCTTGAAAGATTAGCAATTCAAAGGCATCAAACACAAGGTGAAAACAACTTAAGGATGTTTTTATCAAGATACCCCTTATCCAAGCCATCAAGGAGGTTCCCATTTACACTAAAATAGTGAGAAATTTCCCTTAAAAATCTAGGAAGAAAGAGAAAGGATCCTTAGACTGTTCATGTCTTAGGTCAACTTGTAGACATTATGTTGGGAAACATAACTATCCCCAAGTATGCAGATCCTACGAGTCTTGTAGTGGATGTAAAGATAAATGACACTCTCATTAAAAATACCTTGATTGACTTGGGAACACCTATTAATGTGATGACCAAGGAAACAATACAACTATTACAGTTAATAGACCTCAGACCTACACCCACTGTCCTATAGTTGGTAGATAGGTCAACAGTTAAACCTAAGGGCATCATTGAAGACTTGGTCATAACACTGGATTCATGGGAGTACCCTACAAATTTCATGATATTGAAACCAAAAGCTAACTTTATAGGCTATCCCCTCATTTTAGGAAGACCATGGTTGGAAATAATAGATGAATTTATAGGTTATAGGTCTAGAAATTTGATTATCTCAAATGAAAATGTGACTAATAAATTAGTCCTTTATCAACTATCCCAACCACATGCAAACTTAGAGCAGACCATTTGGCCTACCCTAGATAGGGAGGATCAATAATCCTTGTAAACCCTGATGATTATTGAACACAACCCATTTTTAAACAACCAAGATGAGGATTATTTAATAGCAAACATCATACAAAATAACTATTGTAGGGACTTGCAACAACAAGACTATTTATCACATCTGCAAGATCCCCTACACAATGTGATCCCTGCCAGTTCCTCTGAGTCAGTATCCCAATTTTTTCATACTTTTCTACCACAAAAATGTGTCCCAGACATAGTAGGACTTGAACTTTCATCAATTCAAACAACATCCAAGACTTTGGAAATTATGCTTGGTAAAATGTTAAATGTTGGTTGTGAATTAACTACTGCACAACATACCTCACTGACCACTGTGTTGAAGGCACACACAACAACCTTTACATGGGATTACCATGACATGAAGGGGATTGAACTAGCCTTGTGTATGCATAGGATATACATCAATGATGGTTTCAAAACCATAAGGAAACCTCAAAGGAGAATGAACCCTACACTTAGAGATATAGTTAAAATGGAATTACAAAAATTGCTTGATGCAGACTTCATCTATCCTATTTCTGACAATCAATGGGTGTTACCTCCAGTAATTGTTCCAAAAAAGAATGAAATTGGAGAGTATGTGTGGATTATAGAGAATTGAATGCTGCCACTAGAAAAGACCATTTTCCACTACCATTCATTGACAAGTACTTGATTCACAAGCAAGTAAAAAGTACTCCTTTCTAGATGGATTCAGTTGCTATAACCAAATTAAGATAGCTCCAAAGGACCAAGATAAAACAACCTTTGCATACCCTTGGGCCACACATGCTTATTCTATTCTACCATTAGGGCTATGTAATGCTCTAGCCACTTTCCAAAGGGTAGTACTGAGTATATTCCTAGATTTTACACATGAATCCATGGAGGTCTACATGGATGATTTCACAACTTATGGGGATACATATGATGAAGCACTAGTAAGTTAGAGAATGTCCTAAAAAGGTATCAAGAAAACAATTTATCCTCGAGTCATGAAAAATGTTTCATGATGATGACAAAAGGAATTGTACTAGGACATTGTGTCAAATGATGGAATTCAAGTGGATCCCAATAAAATTGAAGTGATCTCAACACTCCTTGTGCCTCAAAGACAAAAAAATATTAGAAGTTTTCTAGGACATGTTGGGTACTATAGGAGATTCATTCAATACTTTAGCAAATGTGCAACCCCTCTATTTATTTTACTCACAAAAGATGAAAAATTTGAGTGTACATTTGCTTGTCAACACTCTTTTGAAGCACTCAAGGTAACATTAACCAAAGCACCTATCTTGAGGACCAAATTTGACCTTACATTTCCACATCCATACAAATGCTTCTAATTTTGTTATAGGAGCAATGCTTGGAAAAAAGGAAGGCAATAAAGAGTATGGCATATATTACATCAACAAGAATCTACAAGGGGAAAAACTCAATTATACAGTGATAGAGAAATGTTTATGCAATAAACAAGTTTAGACACTACATCACATGATATCTAGTGTTCATACACATTAATCACACAACAATAAGGTACATAATGAATAAACTAGTGGTTAGTGGCAGGCTTGTCATATGGTTGTTATTACTCCAAGAATTTGATATCACCACAATGGATATGTTAGGTAAACCAAATGGAGTGGCAGATTTTCTATCCAAGCTACCAATTCAATCAGTAGAAGATGTTAGTGATGATTCTTTTCCAGATGAGCATTTATTTTCTCTATCTCTATACACACCTTGGTTTGTTGATATTTCCAACTATCTAGTAGGACATACACTATCTCATTTCTCACCTAGAGAAAAGAGACAATTGGTTCACAAGATTTTTCCCTACTCGTGGATAGTTGGTTACTTATTCTACACAAGCCCAGATAACATTATAAGGAGATGCATCAGAGAAGATGAGGTCTATGATATCCTCAAAGCCTTCCATGATGAACCTTATGGAGGAAACTTTGTAGCAAAGAGGAAAACACTTAAGATTCTCACCATTGGCTATTATTGGCCAAATATTCATAAAGATGCAGTGAAATACACTAGGAGCTATGATAGGTGTCAGAGAATGGGAAGGCCAACTAAAGAAAATGAGATGTCATTGCATTCATAGTTAGCAATAACACCATTTGATATATGGGGGTTTGAATTTATTGGCCCAATATCACTAGCATCAAACAACAAGGAGCACATATTGGTCTGGACATATTATCTAAAAAAGTGGGTAGAAGTTAAAGCTTTGCAATTTGCAAGCAATGGAAAAGTGGAAAAAAAATTATATGAAGATAAATTTACAAGGTATGGAGTACCAATAGAAATTTTCACAGTACAAGGTCACTAGTTTACATCAAAGATGATCACCAAATTGGTTCGAGAATATGTGATTATACATAGGAAGTCCACACCCTACCACACTCAAGCCATTGGACATGTGGAAGTAACTAATAGGGAAATTGAAAACATTCTAACCAAAATAGTGTAGATTTATATGAAGGATTAGGTAGCCAGGTTGCCTAAGGCAGTATGGGCCTATAGGACAACTTGGAAGACTACAATTGGGTTTACATCATATGAGTTGGTGTATAGAAAGAAATCAATACTTCCTATTATATTTAAGTATAAAACACTAAGGACAACAATTGTACCGAACATGGAATTGACAACAACACAAAAGGAGAGATTACATAATTTGAATGCATTAGATGAAATAAGGATGGAAGCTATGCACCACACCGAGGTTGTTCAAAATCAAAGAGTTAGATGACATGATTTGTTCATCAAAACCAAGAAATTTAGTGTACATGATTGGGATTTTATCTATGATTCAAGATACAAGGACTACAAAGGGAAGTTACAAATAGGATGGTTAGGTCCATATGAGATACAACAAGTATTCCTAAATGGAGCAATGCAACTGTATAAAATTGATTCAATCAGATTATCACTGCTAGTTAATTGCCATATATTGAAACTTTACAAGAAGCCAGTGGAAAAGGATGACTTCCTTCTTTCATTTATGCACAAATATGGACCAGATAGTGAATCTAACAGGGACATTGGACCAAACATAAAAGATTCAACAATAGAAACCATATGGTCTACACATGACTTATTAGATGAGTTACATAGATCACCTACTAAAGTCACTTAGGTATAATTTACTACCACATTTCATAAGCACACATTGCATAGGTGACAACAATCAACAATCATTTTCAAGTGTAGTCCATAGGAACCTGTAGCTTCACACCTAAATGCAACAAAATTCAAAAAGGGACTTGTTATTAAGGGCACCCATAACACTTGTTTGGATAAATTTTCAAAATTTTAGATGAATTAATTGCATATCCATTAATACACTTTATTCCTCTGTACATGCAACCTCACATCTATCACTACACTACATGCAGTTAATCCACCTCTTCCCATGTAGCATTCATATCACCTTTTTTGATTTCCACACATTATTCAGTTCATTTCACATCCCATCACCCATACATCCCAAACCTTTCAAAACAATCATTTACCATGCTCCATGCAATCATATCATTCATTTCCAATTGCAATTAAGAACAGTCACATCATATCTCACTGTAGATAGTAATCATCAATTTCACATGAGCTAAGTTTCAGTTCACTACACTTCTACAAGTACACATTAATTTTCTATAATTATCATAGATGACACTTTCTTTTCTATATGTTTTCATATTAAATATTTCATGCTTCATATCTATTTTGATATTTCCACTACATATCATTTCACACTTCTCCAAGAAGCATACAATTAAGTGTGTACACTTAATACCTTTAGTTGGGGAGGAGGAGTACTCTTCATTTTCTTGATTTTCAAAATCCAAAAACTTTCTACAAAAATTTTCCATTCTATTTTTCCCCATTTCTTATACAATCCAAACTCAAAGGGAAAAAAACAAGGGTTAGAGGAAGCTAATTTGGAGAACACGATCATATAGACAAAAAGGGATTGGTGTGGTTAAAGTAATAGATAGATAATTTGAGAAAAAATAGAGTAGATTGTCATCATGGGTGGTGACATAGTCCAAAGAGAACCATCTTCACACGCTCAGTTGTTGGAGGATAGGCTGATGTTACCTATTTTTAGACAATCTAGATGGTTAGAATACTTCTTGAAGTTGACATAATATAATGAGGTTATGACACAACAGTTTGCAGCTACACTACATAATGACAAAATAGTAGTTACGGGTTTGAAGGTTGATTCTTTAGACTCCACAATTGCATAAGTGTCTAGCTTTCCATAAGGAGAGGAATTCCCAACTAGGGTGGATGTCATTACTGGTAGGAACGAGTTCAAAAAACTGAGAGAAAACATAGATGGTTCTCTTTGGACATAGTCCAAAGAGAACCATTTGCACACGCTCAGCTATTGGAGGATAGGCTAATGTTACCTATTTTTAGACAATCTGGATGGTTAGAATACTTCTTGAAGTTGACATAATATAATGAGGTTATGACACAACAGTTTGTAGCTACACTACATAATGACAAAATAGTAGTTACGGGTTTGACGGTTGATTCTTTAGACTCCACAATTGCATAAGTGTCTAGCTTTCCATAAGGAGAGGAATTCCCAGCTAGGGTGGATGTCATTACTGGTAGGAACGAGTTCAAAAAACTGAGAGAAAACATAGAATCATCCTCCCAAGGTACTAAAAGATTATTCTTACCATGGGCTTGGGCTTTTGTTACTTCTTATATAATTAAGTAGTTGACATGTGATGGTAGGTAATCCTTATTATATACAGTTCATTTGAAAATACTAAGTCATCTTCGTCATGATAAGAGAGTTAATAATTCCAAATTTTCTTTATAATCTATTAAAAAGAATGAGCTTTAAATACAAAAGAAAAAGGTATAACACTACCTTGTCACATTTTGTATGATCAACCTATTAATAAAAAGGAGTTGAGAATTCAATATCCATAAATTTCATGGGAAATCTTCCTTAATTGTAACAACATTGATAGTATTTTAGAAGAACCTGCTATACTAGATAAAGTATAGGAACCTATTGTATCAAAGAGAGAAGTTCCCCATGACTCCCCCGCTTCACCTACCCATAGCAAGGGTGAGTTAGAGTAGTAGGGCATGCATGATACTCAACCTATAGCCACTGCGAAGCAACTCATAGCAGAGGACAAGGAAGAAACCCCTACCCCTAGAAAGAAATCAAGAGCTAAGAAAAGGAAAGTTAGGCCTTCTTTTGTACCTACATCAGGACAAAAAAGACCCACAAGGCGATCCCATTGCTTAAGAGGGAAAGGGACAATGAGGGGCATAGGCATGAAACAAAAAGAAAGTGTCGTTACTATTGAAACAAACTTAGAATCAAAGGGGATTTCCCCTGGGAATGCACATGCTCCAGTAAAAAAAGCATGCTATTTCACAAGAACCTTTGAATCTAATTTAGAGGATGCATTTGTCACTATAAAGATGAGAAATAAAAACCCACAAAGCCCTGGTAGTGAGGGTTGTGAATATGCCATGGGAGATGATATTCAATTTTTGAAAAAATATGAATTATTTATAGGGGAAAGAAATGTTAAAAAATAATTGTAGGAGGCACTTAATTGAATAAAACAGTTGGAGTACTTGTTGAAAAGTTATCAGTCAAAGGACAGTGGAAGGGACATGAGATTTAAGGAATTAGAGGAGAAATTATACAAATTTGAGCATGGGTCCAAGATAGATGTTCTTACACGACTTGCTCTTGTTGAAATAGGGAATAAAAAACATATGGCTAAAGGATCAGCTCTCACATTAGAACCCCCACTAGACCTACAATAGTATCCTTAGGTGAAAAATTATGGAAGAAAACCCAAGAATTCTCCAAACAAAAGTAAGTATTAGAGTTTAGGAAGAGGTAGAAATGATTTCAAACCACACCAAGATATTGGAAAAGAAGGAAACTAAATTGAAGAAGATGATAGTAAAGATTGAGGAAATTATAGATAAAGCTACACAAATCCTAAAATGCAAGCCACCCGCTAGGGTTTATGCCTTATTTTTACAAGAAAAAATTATGTGTTTTCAATTCAACCAACTAATCAGTGACTTACCCATAGCTATGAACAAGATATTTGATTTCTTAAATGTTTTTCATGACTCCACACTGGAAATCCAAGATCAAATTTGTGAATTTTACCTACACAATTACATTTTGACAGATGAGATTGCTTAGAATCCTTTTCCATTTGTAGGGTATTTGAAAATTAGGGCTTGTGCCTCATATGTCAGAAATGAGCATCAAAGAGGTGAGATTCTCAAAGAGTATGATGAGAGAGAAAAATCACTTTCTCTGCATCTTAGAAAGGAATCAAATGATCCTAATGAAATTATGGATGAGTGGTTGATACTTTTAGAACACAAAGGTGTGGGAAGAAGAATAATGAACACTAGAGAAAAGGACTACATGAGAATGAAGCAACTGGCTATGGGAACTATTGATCAGGCTTTTCAATTTGTGCAAGAGAGATGGAAGGAACCAACTCCAAAGCTAAAGAGAAAGGAACCTCACTTTGTCTACAATTTTATAGCCATCATCAAGATGTCTCATAAGTATATCAAGATTGAACAGGATAATGGACTTAAGTGGTTTCCACTAACATTTCATCCACCTATTCTACTTCTCCTAGTGCCACATTGGACAAGACAACAATGTGAGGGAGAAGAAGCAGCAAATAATATGAGACTACCCAAGTTTTCATGTCACCAAGGCTACTATCTAAGATATGAAAAAGGAGTAGATGTTATTGCAAACTTCAGGGAGATGGTTGTTCAATACAACCTCTATCCCTAAACCGTTACTTGAGGACAAGCAAATATCTTAGTTGGGGGGAATGATGAAACTGATTAATATCTAGTTTTCTCTTGTTTAGTTCATGCTTTTAGAAATTTCAAGCTGCTTATTTCATAGACATTCTTGAACTTACCTATCTTTTTATATCCTTCATGCAACTCAAACCAGATTTTGATGTATTGAAATATGATTATGTTATGTTGGTAATTGCATAGTTCAATGTGTGAATGTGTATGGAATGCAGTATGAAACTATGTATAATTTATGGTTATTAGTAGTGTGTATATGTTAGATGAACTAACTCCTTGCAACTATGAATGAGATCTTGTCTTATGATTTATGTTTTGTTATCTTAATGTGTTATCCTCCAGAGTGAGTGAAGTAGTTAGAAGTAAAAGTAAGCAATGTTAGTTAAATGTAGAGTTTAGGTTTAACAGTTAACTAGTCATGGTGTTAAGCTGAAAGTACATGTAGCAATAGTTTCAAGTTTAGCTCTTTTCCTTATTTGATAGTTTATTCTTTATTTCCTTTTTCACATGTGTAAACCACCTATACTAGATTATATAGACAATATTGATGCAGATCAGGGGTAGACAGTAGCCTAACCCACACAAACAACCACTCTTTCAAGCCCTTAGTCTTCAATTGATGGGTTTTACTTCACAAACCCTCATTCTTGCTAGTAGCATTTCAAAATGGAATTTTTGGACATAACTCTTCAACCAAAAATGATCTATGAAAAAGAATACTTGTTTCAAATACCCATTTGGTCATTCTAAAACATATCCAAAATATAGGTGGGGTTACTTTATATGGAAGGCCTTAAAAAAATGACTATCCCACTTCTTGACTAAGCCTAATTAGGCAAATATGCTTGGTACAGTTAGGGTCAGGGTTTCAATGGAACTCAAATCCTATTCCAACACCTTCAACACATAACACATGAACTAAATAACCTTCTCCTATCATGTAGATAATTTCCCAAAGGCTTACAACAAATACCCTAAGTCTCTAGGGTTCTTAGGCCTGATACATGAAGATATTAGACCATAGCAACAACTCCACACATTCCAAACTCCATCTCCTACCTCTGCAAGTTTTGGAAACCAAAATATAGACCAACACATTCCATTCCATTGAGTTTTGGATTTTCTCACTAGTGGAATGGGAAATTATACATTTTTCTCACTCATTGGTTACCCTACCTAGGGTTTAGACTAGCCTGAAGCAAAATCAACACAACTTACTCAAATCCCAATGAAATTACATGAAATCAATGCCAAATGAAAGTAGATTCATTTCCCTATCATCAAAAATTTATTTTAGCTCATCACTAAACCGTATAGATCCGTACAACTTAGGAAAGCAACAAGGTAACATTCAAAAAATGCAGAAAATGGAATTTTTATTGCTTCAAACTTCAAGAACTTCAGCAAAAACCTCCTCTTTGACCATACAATGTGTTTTAACCACTTACCAACATGTTTCCAATAGTTAATAACTATAATTCAAATTATAGACCGACTAAACATCATTATGTCCACTTTTATTACAAAAAGTGCAAAAGTTGCTTGACAACATTATGCAACTTTGCCAATTTTTGCATTTAGACTCTATCATTCACCTAATGACCCAAGCTAGACTCCAACACACATGAAATGGCCCAATAAGACCTTATTACATGAAAAAACACCAAAAAAAACAAAATTCCAACTTTTGACCCCTTGGAGGCATGAAGACCTATGGGTGCCCCTGCACCATACTCCCGAGGAAAAGAAAGCTCAAGTTCCACTTGAGGGCATACCTGCAACTATACAACCATGCTTGAAAATATCATCCTCAATCATCCAAGTTGCATCCTTGATAGGAAGACATCGCCATTTGACCAAATATTGGTAGTAGACCTTTCTCCTTGTCCAAGATACATTCCAACTCCAAAGGCTAGCTTGGTGGAAGATCCCTGATCCAATCCTCATCTGGATGCATATATAGTGTTAGTATCATCACAAGCTTATGTAGCCCTAGTTGATAATTAAATGGAGCCTTTAGAAGGCTTTTATGGATTGTTTAGCTAGGAACCACCTCTGAATTGTGTGTGTATGATGCTAAAAATGAAAACCTTGAATTCACAAATGAAAATCAACATGCATTCAACATCATATCAAATGAAGTATTTACAAATGAACACAAATTCAAGAAATGAAATACTAATTACTAAGAAATAAAACACATGCATTCAAAAGGAAAATCACTCCATTGTTATCCTATCTACAAGATATTGTCTTTGCTCTTAGATTTTTGCAGCAAAAGCACAAGAGGCTATGTAGAATGGATTTGATCAAATGAAATTGGGGTTGTTGTTGTTGAAAAGTGAGGAGGAAGAAGGCTATTATAAATGTCCTTGTGGGAAATATTTTCATTTCAGGAAGAATGTGGGATAAAAGAATGAGATGGAGAAATGATAATTATCCCATATTCTTTAATTAAATGTAATTTGTGATATGTTGGAGATTAAGTATAATGGATTTATTAAATGATATGAGTGGGAGAAGGATAAATGATTATTTAAATTGTTTAATGAAATTGGTTTATGAAATGGACAGATGCTCATGAAATGGGTTTATGATTATGTATGAATATAATGATTATGCAACTAGAATTAATGAAAAATGATTAATGAAATGTGCAAAGGGGTAAATGATTATGAAAATGCATTTAGTTAAATATGCAATATTTTAATTATGAATATGGAGATATGATTATGCAGATGATTAAATTAAATATGTAACAGATAAAGATGATTATGAGGACATTTTTATGTGTCTACATTTTGCCCATCTTTGAGACAATGCATCATGTCGTGTAGTTTCAAAGAAAAAATATTGATTAAATGATATATAACCCAGGGATATCTTGATAAGGATGATCATGATAAGGATGATATGCCCCCTCAATAGATTGATTAGACATATTGTGATAAGATTAATCTATATATACCCTAAACCTTCAACATTGTTCCTCAACACTATACTTAAATAAATGCTAAACCATACATTCTCAACCCTTCACCCTATACCCTACCAATCCCTATCTCCTCTCTCTCTCTCTCCATCCTGCCCTACCAATCCCTATCTCATCTCTCTCCCTCCCACCTTACCAATCGCTCTCTCTCTCTCACTTTATCTCACTCTCCCTCCCACCCCACCAATCCCTATCTCCTTTCTCTCTATTTCTCCCACCCTACCTCTCCCTATCTCCCTCCTTCCCTCTCTCTCCCTCCCACCCTACCAATCCATATACCTTAGTCCCTAAACCCTCAACCCTATACTTAAGCCCTAATCCCCCAACCCTCAACACTCAACCATATACTTTATTCCCTAAACCCTACACTCTCAACCCTCATCCATATGCCCTATACCATCAAATCCTTAAACTCTAAACCTTGAACATTGTACCATCAACCCTATACTTAAGCCTTAATCCCTTAACCCTCAACCATTTACCTTAAACCCAAAACCCTACACCCTCAACCCTTATCCCTATACCAAATACCCTCAAGATTATACCCTAAACCTTTGACATTGTCCCTCAACCCTCAAACCTCAAACCTCGACCCTCAACCCTATACTTAAACCCTAAACCGTACACTCTAAACCCTTAACCTTATGCCTTATACCAAAAACCCATATCATAAACCCTATACCCAATATCATAAACCTTAGTACCTATCCCCTAAACATGTAATTTTATACACTCAACCCTAAACATTACCCCTCAATTGTAAACCCTCAACCCTCAACCCTATACTTAAACCCTGCACCCTCAACCATCAACCTTATACCTTAAACACTAAATCATACACTGTCAACCCTCATCCCTATATACTATACCCTCAACCTTATACACTAAACTATGAATATTGTCCCTCAACACTATATACTTAAACGCTAAACCATACATTCTCAAGGTCCTTCACCCTATGCCTTATATCCTCATCCCTAAACAGTATCCCTCAACCCTCAAACCCCATCCCTATACCCTATACCCTATAATATATTAATATAAGAATATAATATATAATATATATTAAAATACATTAATATCTATCAATATAATAGATAATATATAAAAATTAATAATAATGCCATATGCATAATATATCATATAATACATAATATATAAGTTATAATATTTAATATTTAATATAAAGTAGATCTCTTGAGTTTAAATAACAAATATTCATTTTTGATTAGGGGTAAAGCGGGTTTTGATGGGACATGAAACCCATTACAGACCAATTTTAATGGGATCCATAACCCAATCAAGCAAAGCATGTTGCATACATAATTAGACACATACAAACTGCAGCCCAACAACATCAACAATTAAAAAAACATGACTACACAAGCTACATCAGTAGAGAAGACAAGGGATCGAGATCCCAGTACAACCAAGAAACCGAAACCTAGAACCCTTAGGTAAACAAAGAAACTACCTGCATCATCCAAGCATTAGAAAACTAGCCGCTCAGAGAATACACCACTGAGCCAAGAGAGACAGTCATCTTAATGGTGTCGAACACCATCAAGTCTCTAAACAAAAACACCAAAAACCCCACCTCAATAGGGGACTCAATGGAGTACTGAGTCACAACAACCTTCATGCAGCAACACCCAACTTGAAATTCCAACTCCAACTCCACCTTAATAGGAGGGAGCTCCCCTCTATAGGAGATTAAGAAATGAGAGCCCAAACCTCCAAATCCTTCACTCATCTTCCCACTCAAGCTCCCCCTCGATAGGAACAAACAGATAAGAAAATAACTCTCTAGACCAAATCTACAACAACCACCTTCACCTCAATAGAAGAGGGCTTTGCCTCAATGGGACCAGTCTCCACCTACATAGAAGACACCAACTGTAGATTCGGAAAGAAAATATCAGAAGAAAGGGCAGTCACAACCACCTTTGGAAAGGAAGGAAACTGGTACATGAAAGGAGTAGAAAAGCCACGACTGAAACCCAATAGATCAGAGTCCATAAACACAGGAGCCTTCAGCCAACACAAACAAATAGCCATTGATTAGAAGATAATAAACTTCCTTCATAAGAGTAAGCATCACCATCATAGGGAGGATCAAGACCCATAAGTCACACAACAACAATTTCACAATAGGGAAAACTCCTATAAACTGTGAAGAATGAAGACCCCAAAAAGAAAAAACAAACCCCTTCAACAAGTTCAACTTCAAAAACCAGGGGCACCAAGCCACAATAGAGAGGCTCCCTGCCATCACCAATGCAAAAATATCAACAAGTTTAAAGACCTCCCACTTCCAACCTGCCAAATCCAAACCCATCAACAGGAGCAACACCCCAAACTAGGCCCAAAGGAAAAAGATCCCATATGGGAACCCACCAAACACCAATGTGGACCCATCAGCTAAGTTCTTTCAAGAGGAGAAGCACAACTGCAAATAGAGGAAATAAAACCCCCAACACATAAGGATCTTCAACCACATCCTGGGGCTAAGCACCATGCTCAAAAAACCCAATGAACAAGCTCCAAAGAAGGAGCCAAACCCGCTCAAAGAGGTCTACACAAAGACGGCCCAAAAAAGGCCACACATAGAAAATGTAATAGTCACACAAAAACAAGAAACACCAAAGAGCTAGCACAAGGATGAGCCCTTCACTGCACCCACCAAAACCTCTTCAAACACCAAAGAGGTCAGAAAGCCCAAAGCCATGGAAGTAGGCTGAAAATAAAGCTTCACAGGCAGCCCCAACACGCGACTAAGAACACAACGAACCTAGCCAGAAACCTCCCACACAATAGTAGCATGAGAGAATACAAAAATATCACCCACAAGCAACAAAGCAACCCATGAAGCAAGCAGATCTGCATCTGGCTCGTCCTTAGCATCACCGCCATCATCCGAAGATTTCAAACTTCCACCTCCAGGATGCTTCCTGCCCGCTCTCGCTCCCAATCTCCATTTCATTTTTCAATTTGTGACCTTGTCCTAGTGACACTTTTGATAGTTAATATATTAATATATTTATAAATAATATCATATTATATATATTTTATATAATATTAATATAAACATTATTAATATTAATATTATGAACATTAATATGTTAAGATGCTCCCATATTTATTCGCTATCCAAAAGTTGTATAGAATAAATGCTCCCTTGTTTATTCAACTATTCTTCGTTGGAAGAACAAGACAATAAACACAACTATTACATGCATCCAACAATGAAAAATATTAATATATCTTAATATTACGATATATTAATATTTATATAATTATAATATTAATATTATATGAATAACTAATATTATATATTATATTAAATATATATTAATATATAGATATATTATACATAATAATATAAAATATATAATAATTTTTATATATTAATATTTCTACTTTAAATAAATGAATATCTGTTTCTATTGGATATCCAATTCTAACGAATATTTGTTTTGCTTTGGTATTTGGCTTGGGGGCAATAAACCTAAAAAGTCAACATCCCCAGCGTGTTTACAAGGGTTGCAAGAGTTTTTCAAACTTCACTCTTCGTGCTAACAACTCTTTTTCACCTGATTTTGATGAAACAAAAAGGGTTTGTTTAGCAAATTCACAACATTCTATCGATATAAGATATGCTTTATTTTAAATTTAATAAGTAATTATTATTGATTTTCTACATGCACTGTGTAAAGTCCTGACTGATAGGTTGATTGAAAAACATCTATAACTTTTACGATTAAACATTTTTTGAATCCAAAAGATGCATCACACACTATGCTTCACAAATTATAGTTAAAAAAAATTAATTTCATAATATTTTTACCAAGTTAGGGTGGCCGGAAAAATAGTTTTTAATAATTTAAAAAAATCGTACTAGAAAATTCATAACTAAATATTTACTTGCGAAGAAATTATAAAAAAAAAAAAGTGTCACATCTAGGCATGTTTCCTCTACTTATATTGAAAGATTCAAAATAAAATATTTATTTTTTCTCCCTATTAGGGTGGCCAAACAAACACCTATTTTTAATTTTTTTTTCTTGGAAATTGAGTACTACTGCATTGAAATTTCAAATTTTCACTAAATAGATTTTTTTTTTCAAAAAAGGATTAGTAGCTTAGAAACTAGATTCAATTTGCTACAAATTTTGTTTTTACATATTTTTCAAATTATGTTAATAACCTATTCAAAATTTTATGTCAAGTTGTGTAACTCTATTTTTTTGAATTTTCATTGCCACTTAGGGGCCTAGTTTGGCCCCCCATGATCCTGGACTGGCCCAACTGCTCACCACCATAGCAAAATTGTACATATTAGAAGGAACAACTTCATGTCTATAGGAGGTAGGAGCCTCTAAATTTTTAGCGTTCTGCATCTCTAGCTAAAAGATGCTTGTTGCAATTTGAAATTCTTAGCAATTGAGCTCTAAATGTTGTTTGGTATTATGCAACATGCACCAATTTGACATTGTTACCCCAACCAAGTAAACTCACCCTGGAGGCTTGCCGTCAAATGTGTTTATTGTATCTACAAGTGATGGGACTCCATTGTTCAAATGGGTATTCCAAGTCCTATTTTGTCTTTGGTAATTTTGATTTTATCCCTGATTTTGACCTTGATTTTGGTTGTAGTTAGACTGATAGTTCCTTTGGGAATTCTATAAATAATTACTCTAATTTCTCAAATGAGTGACTTTAGTAGTCAACTTCCTCATTTGCTCAGTAAGTTCTTTGATTTCACCTTTCTCCTCTTGCATCCTTGAGGAAGCATAAATTTGCAAGTAAACCAGTTGAGTGGGTAGAACTTGTCCTAGTGGAGCTCCTGGATGGACTATTGATGCCCCCAAATGATTGATCCAAATGATTGATTGGTCCTGAGATATTCTGGCCTAAATCTATGCTAACCTTTATTGCTTCAATGTACACCTCTACCAAAGTGTTTGGAGATGGATTGGATCTTCTTACAAAGACTAAAGTGATTTTATCCAAGACTGCATAAGAGACATGCCTAGCTAGCTCACCTTCTACATTATAGGGTGCTTGAAACCTAGTATAAGCCTTATCAAATCTATTATTGAAAGAGTTTATTGGTTCATTATATTGCCTTTTCACTTCAACAAACTACTTGTACAACTTAGATAAGATGATAATAATCTTATATTTCCCTAAGAATTTATTCATCAAAATCTCCCAAGTGGTGATAGTTACTACTAGCACATGAATAAACTAGTAAAAGGCCTCTTCCCTCAAAGAATGAGGAAAAATTATGCATGCTACATCCTCATGATCAATCCTTCTATTACCAAGAGCTCCTTAAAAGATTTTAATGTGATCTTCAATTGTTCTATTAGGATCATTGACATATAACTTAGAAACAAAATTTTTGAGGTTCTTGGGCATGTCATGGTAGTTATTGAATGCAATAGGGGTGAGGGGTTATTTGCTAATGAATCCATTGCTAGAGGTGGTGGTTGTGGTACAATAGAGGGAATATGAGATGAAGATAAGGCTGAAGTGTAAGCTAAAGATGAAGTGGAAGTATGGGGTGGGGTTGATGATAAATGTCTCCCTATTGCAACTCTTCTAATTTGTGTAGGGGATCCAGACTCAACAAATTATCCCTGGTTAGGTGAAAATTTGAGTATTCTTCAAAAAAATTCAGGAGAGAATGATCCTATACACTTCAGGTTTTGTTAATAAATAATCCCTCCTTCTAGTACCAATTCTTTTGATGATTGTTTTTGCACATTCACAACACAGACAAAGTAATTGAGTACCTTGTCTCTTGAAAGGAAATCTATCTTCAAAAAACTTTATAAAGATAACCCCAAGGCTTCGACTTTCAAGTCTTGACTTTGCAAAAATGACAGTGGTAAATGTAATGTTGGTTTCACAAGGGGCACTAATATTTAGCTGGAACTTATGAGGACAAGGGTTTGTAAAATCAGAAATCTAGTATAAAAACTAGCTGTATTTTCAAATCTGCAATTTAAAAATGATTGTGATCATCAAATATGGCACTTTTGTGATGTTAATTTTTCCTAAACTAACCCAATTTTTTTTTTTTAAAGTTCAAAAGATGAGGGTTTTTAAATCCTAAGTATGAAAACCTAAGGTTAATCACAACAATGGTTGATGCTACAAATAAACAAATCCACCATTAAAGTGATTTCTATTTAATCAGGGTTAAACCCACAACGCTTTACAAATAGTACAATCTTCAAAGGAAAAATGAAATATTTTTTTACTGTAAATCTTTAGACATATATCCAATTACTGGCATAAAATAGACAAACATTAACAATTGAACCGTGCATTAAAAATCCCAAACTAATCATACACTGCAAATTTACAATCAACAAATCATAAATGGTATAAGCAGGAAATTTATCAAGTATGCCAATACTTTGCCATTATTATAACTAAACCGAAACTAGAACTGGAAATAAAGTTGGAAGAAGGAACCATGCATGCATTTAGAAACAACAAGAAAAGTCATCAACACTTCAATGTCTTTGCTTGTATTAATCTCAAAATGCCTTTGCAATGACTCATGTTCAACCTTGTACAAATGAGAGAAGGTTGTCAAAATCAAGGGTGGAGATCAACTCAAAACCAATGGCCTAGATTACATTTGCATTTAATATTGGAGGTGTATTTAATATTCCTCTTTATCCTCCAATTTAAAATTCTATTAAATAAGAACCTAAGAGAATGTAAAACATATTAATATTTTTACATTAAATACGTCTTACAAAATCTCATAAAATCTTGGTGCATGCATTTTGAGGTAACCAACATATAGCTAGCTAGAATTTTACAAAAGTTTATCTTTATTACAAAATCTTCAGCTTCTCTTTCTTTTATAACATATTTAACAAAATTTGTAAGTATAACTATTAATTTATCATTTGGAGGAGCCTAGGTGGCATGAATTTTATAGGCCAAAGCATCATATTTGTCCATTAGTTGGTTGTGAAGATCGATGTAGGACCTCCTCCATCGTATGACCTCTTAGTGGACCAAAAACTACACAACAACATTGAAAAACTCCTTATCTAAGTTGTCAATGGAGTGCCTCTATATAACTTTCTACCAATGTTGTTTTAGATCCACATCATTAGTTTTTATGCAATATTCGTAGGGACCTTCACCATATCTTTCAAATACTAGTCATAGTTTGCAAGTAATTCATTTATTCTTCCAACAATATTATTCATCTCAGGTATTACCTGAGATATGACTTCCTTCCAAAAATCCAATGTGTACACCCAAAATGTTGTCTCTCTAACTTTATCCTTAGGAAAAATAAATTCCTTATCCATTATTTTTGTGGAGAGTCCTTTGATTACCTCCAACTTTGTATATGTCATTTCATAATACTTCAAGAAGACAATACATTCTTCAATCGTCTTATCAATCTCTTCTTTCAAAATTATAAAATTATTGTGCATTTCATCTGCCATCACAATTGCCTTATTCCTAGTGGCAACAATACTACTAATCCACTCATGTGTGGTATATGTCCACGTTTTTATATTCTCCATTTTATTAACATCATCCTTCAAAAGAAGAACTAGATAGTAACTTTCCTTGAGACACTCTGAATGGGCGTCACTAATTGTTGGATAAAGGTTGAGAGTTCTACAATCTATGCCTTCAACTCTTTCTTTATGGTTTGATCTTTACCCATTATCTTCAATGTGTTCGATAAAAACCCTTGAAATTCATCTAACTCATGTTTTGTATTAGTGGGGCCAATGTTAATTGAAGAAAGTTTTTATTCCTCTAGCAAAATTGTAGTGGTGTCCTTATCCATCGAAGGTGTCGCTATATGAATGGTTCCTGAACCCAAGGCATCCTTGGTCACACAAGACCTTATTTTTGCTTTCTTTCTCTCCTTGGCCTACCTAATGGAGGCCAAAATTTCCTCAAGTATTTCCTTTGGTTCCCTCACAACAAGAGCCTCATTTTTTCAGTTATTCTTTAAGCCATGTGGGAGTTATTTTTTGTGCTAAAGAAGTGGGGATTTCTGCAAACTTATCTTCTGCAGTCACTTAATTGGTTTGCTGCTCAATTTGTGCTTCCTTTTCTTTCTCTTCTTCAATTTTAAATTTTTTCTTCTCTTGTAGCCCACAATATTTATTCCTACATCTCCCTCAAAAGTATTTTCCTCATGATCAAGAGCAATAGAAGTCTCCTCTACTGCATACATACTATCTAGATTCTCCCTTTCTTTCTTCTACATTTCCTTTAGGATTTTATCAACACTTTCCATGGAGGGAGGCTCTAAAATTTTTTGGGAGGAAGGAGGAGGAGAAGCAAATGCCACCTAATTTATTATAGTCTGATTGGTTAGTGAAAGAAAAATATCAGTTAGTTGCTTTGGTGGGTTATTGAGGTGATCCATCAAAGACTCTAGTAGGCTAAGAGAGGTGGAGGAAGAAGTGGAAGGGCTGGTAGGTGGTAGGTGGTAGGTGGTAGGGTAGAGATGGTGAATTGAGGGGGGCTTGCTAGCCTCTCTAGCCTTTCTCTTATATACCTGTGGTTTCTCTATGGGGCATCTTTCTTTTGTATCTATCTTTTCTTTTCCTCTCCTTTGTGTAGGAGTGTTGGATTACTTGTGTGTTGATCATGTACTCAAAGGTTCATCATCCTTTGTTTGCTTAGTATCACAAGATTGAGCATTCTCTTGTTTTCCCCCATATGTGAGTTTCAAGCCTTGATCTAGGAGGAACGAGATGTCTAACCATCTCCTAGTTATCCTAAGGTTTGGCCAAGTGACCTCTAAATCTATTTCTTCTTCCTCAGTCCAATCTATAAGAGGGATGGGTTGGTCCTCCACCCTACAACTCTACATCATCCAAGATCAGGTCATCATCTTCAATTAATAGAAAAGGTACATAAAATACACCCAAAGTTTGGATTTCCCCCAATTTTAGACTCATGTATGGTCTCTTCCTCGACTCAATTAGAAGTCCTCCAAATGTAGTTGATAAGCATCCTTCTTCCCTACCTACTTTTGCATCTTACCATATGGATCAAAATTATCCCTTCAGGTGTGGAAAACAAACTTAAAGCCTTGTATCTCCTTATTAAAATATTCAGTTGAGGGAGTTGAAGGACATGCATATAAACCTATCCTAAATGTCAAAGGATAAGGAACCCTTACCCTATGCTTCTCATGCAACAAGTGATGGGAAACACACAATTGTCTGTTCATCTCCTGTATGGTTATCCTATCATTGGGGTATCATGAGAGCTTGTATGGAGCACATGAGAATCCCTCCATTCTGAAGTAAACTTAGGATACTAGATGAACCAATATCCTAACCTTTTTAGCATCTCCATGGATGAGGACAAGAGTCTCCTGTAGAGATCCCCCTATAAAGTTCTTACAATATACATGATGAAAGCATCATTCACCCTCTTATAATGATGCTTTGCATTTTCAGGCTGCAACTGAGGGTAATAATCATACACCTCAAATTTGTTTGGCCTCGTGCCTAGTTCAACATTACAAGTAAATCATTTGTATTTGTAGGGTAAAAGCAAGAAGTTGGGTCCACGAAGAGGGGAAGTTTCAGGAAAAAAAAATCTCCCAAAAAATGCATATGCGTTATGCTTCAGATACCCGAGCCTAAAAAAATGTGTATGCACTAAAAAATGCATACGCATTTTATAACACGTACAAGTCATTTATTTTAAAAAATAAATACCTTTTAGAAACACATTTAATTTTTAAAATAATCAAGAAAATAAAGAATGCATACGCATTTTGTATTTAAAATTTTGAATTCTCAACCCAGATGTTGCCTCGATTTTAGGCTCAGGAAAGGCTTGGCAACTCAACCCTTAGTCTTTGTCCTGCAACTAAAAAACTAAGGTAGATTGAAGAATAATGTCCAATTTTGACAATATGGTTGATGGACTTTTTTTCTGAATCAATCTATAAAATTAAAACTCATTAGAGAATACGACGTCTAGTTTCCAAATATATATTTTTTTATTAGGATTAGATTATATTTGTTATTTTTGAATTAATTTCTAAGCAAACTAGTCCTTAAACTTGAAATATCAGGTTTTTTTTTGTTTTTTAATTACTTTTTTTTGGTTAAGTTTCTTGTAAAAAAAAGTTATATGGCATCAATATTCAGACAATTCTATACACAATAAAAAAAATAAAAATAAAAAAATGTTTAGTTTAGGTCCAATTATGCTTTCTGTACACGTTGATTTTTAAAAACAACAATTAAGGCCAATAAAAATTCAATAAAAAAAAATTACAAAAAAAAATTCCCATCAATTTTTATGTTAGTTCTTTATCCCCAAAAGGGATTAGCAAAATACTTTTATTTGGGCCAAAAAGTGGTGTTTGTACACGTGCATGGTATGGTAAAAAAAATGGACTTTTAAAAAGTGGTTTTTATATATTCCTATCAAAATTTAATTTCTATCTTTTGGGTATTTGAATAAATTACATATTTGGAAACTAGATTCAAAATTCAAAATTTCATATTACTGACTTTTTTTAAGATTCATTGTGTATGTGTCTCAAATTTTCAGTCCAAGTGTGACAAATTCTGAAAAACAAAAAAAAACACTTCCACTTTTTGAGCTTTTTGTGGACCCAACTTCTTGCATCAACCCTGTAACTGGTTGTGAAAATATAGACAATGTAAGAGGACATGTAAAACATGCAAGATTGTTTCACCTAGATGAGTTGATTGTGCAAATTGTCACTCAAGATTTTGGCCCACTCAAACATAGTGGAGCCTCATAGGATCTCTTCTATAAAATAAAACATCCAAGTTTCAAAGATTGATGATGATGACAAACCCATTACTCTGCTTAAGAGGGTGACCAATTCATTGACTTCATCCATGAATTAACTCTTGTATAGATTATTTGGCAATTTTTTGGGGTTTACTATGGGATTATTCATCCAATGCTCATTTATCAACCCAGGATCCTTCTAGGGATATTCCTTATATACCATCTCAACATATGCCTTATTTGTAATCTCCATTTGTGGAAAGGAGAGGATTTCGAATGTGTGAGAAATAGAAGTCGAGGTTAGATCGGCCACTACTCTACCATATGCAGAAAACATCTTAGATCCTTATAATAATGCTCTCTCGCTTCCATGATTAATTTTGGACACTGAACAGTAATAGGGAAACCGATAGCCTAGGCTACTTCACTTTTCTTGATCTTCCTTGCTAGATTAGTCCTCTTATCTTCAAAGATCCTATCATGGAATTCCTCCATATTCACGTGCCCAATATGAGTTTCACCTACTTTGTCCCAATAAGAGGCGATCCTTGATTGGAGATCGACTCCTTTGAATTCGTACTTCACTTTTGATCAATCAATCTTTTCCATAAAATATGCCAGTATAATGCATAATTAGAAATTCTCTCGTGTGAATCATGCATGCATACTTTCAAAATGTAAAAATATTATGCCCAAAACATATTATATATGCACATCATTGTTTAAATTAGAGAGAAAACTAAAATTAAGCATTTTCTGATTAATTGTGAGTTTTGTCATTTTGCAAGTCTGAGAGCAATGTGGGTTTGCAAGGCCAACAATATTTTGCGGAAAAACAAGTAGTGAAAATCCATGGTGATATTTCCACAAACAAACTTCCATAAGAAATTAAAAATGACATTTTATCTTTGTGAATTTGACACAACTTCTTTGCAGGGAAATGAGCATGTGTGGATGGGCAAGTTCTTAGCTTTAGAGATTCAAATCCCCAAGAATTGGTCATTGGAAACCTGCAAGCACATCCACACAGGTGAAGCTTTGTAGAGATGTGAAAAGCAAAAATTGAGCTTTAGTAGTTTTTATGAAAATGTGGGACTTGACGGTGCAGAATTCTAAAGTTTTTGGATTTTAGTGCTTTCACTACTACATTGAGGGGCTATTTAAGACAAAATACTAATTTTGTCTTAAATATATTTAAGTTATATTTATTTATTTATTTTGTCTTAATTTAAGACAATAGAAATTAAATATATTTAAGTTTTTTTTAATTTATTTTACATTGTCTCAAATTAAGACAATAGAAATTAAATATTTTTAAGTTTTATTTTTTATTTTACATTGTCTAAGACAATAGAAATTAAATATATTTAAGTTTTATTTTTTATTTTACATTGTCTCAAATTAAGACAATAGAAATGAAATATATTTAAGTTTTATTTTTTATTTTACATTGTCTCTCACTATTTTTATTTTACATTGTCTCAAATTAAGACAATAGAAATTAAAATATATTTAAGTTTTATTTTTTTTATTTTACATTGTCTCAAATTAAGACAATTGAAATTAAATATATTTAAGTTTTATTTTTTATTTTACATTGTCTCTCACTATTTTTTTTCTTTTGTCATTTTTATTTATTTATTTATTTGGCATTTCGTGATAAAGAGAATATGCCACGTGCCTATTTCTGCTCTGTGTTATTTCTTTTAGTTTAATTTATTCTTAATAATTTTTAAAGTTAAAAATATATTTGAGTAGTTATTAGAGTTTTTTTATTGTAGCCTTTAGTAAATTTATATTTATATTAAATATTTATATTTAAATTTTTTTAATATACATTTTAAATTAAATCACATAAAATTTATTAAAATTAAATCAAATCAAATCAAAATTATCTATATTTAAATTAGAAATTGACTTTTTACCTTTCATTTTATTTTTTAGTTTTTTAAGTTTAA